>PVIC010004077.1:0-64887 GCA_004025085.1 Thryonomys swinderianus
TACTGGCACAAATTCTCAGTGTGGAGTGTAATTGTGATGTGTATATATAATGTACCAATAAAATGTACCAATTACAAAAATACAGCTAGTAGGAACCAAGAGGGAAGGAAAGACCTTATGTAAACTGAGCTCAGGCAACTGCATCAGGACAGTGTGTGCCTTCTAACCCAGAGGACAATTGCTTTGTTACTAGTAGGGATGACTGAGAGGACTGCTCAAACATTCATTATACAACTGAACATTTTCCCAAAAAGTTATTTTCCTAAATTTTGTAAAAAACTTGCACTGTTAACTTTTCATTGAATGTCAATATAAATGAAAATACAAGTCTGAAAAATGTGCAGCTAGGTATATTAAACATAAACTGAACAATTCTGTATAACCATGACCAGGTCGAGAGACAGAACAAGTGCAGCTTCCTGGAAAAACCTTCATCTTTCCTTCCAGCTGCTATAATCCTCCTTCCCACTATTCACTTGTGCTTGTTTTGGGACTTTACATAAATCAAATTACACATGATATGAACTCATCTGTGTCTGGTTGCTTCCGTTTAATCGTGTATTGGTGAGCTGCACTCATCCTGTTGCATGTGAGTGTGAATTTCAATTGCATCATATAAGTTAGTCCTGTCACCAGATCTTATGGTGAATCTTATTCGACGAATGAAAATATATTTTCTTCTTTGTTCAAACATCAAATATTCACTGTACTTCCACACTCTGCCTTCGAACTTAACGTTAATTCACTGCAGTTTAAGGATGAGCATGCATGTAGGTCCCCCAAAGAGCTTGTGAGCCCACAGACTGCTGGGTCCCAACCCTAGAGTCCCCATTTCTTAAGTTTGGAGTCAGGGCTGAGAATTTGCATATGTAACTAGTTCCTAGAGGATGCTAAACTTATTGTCGAGGAATTATTCTGAGAAATAGTGAATACATTAAATTTTCTAAAGCCTAAGAATATGTAAGTCTTCCATTTAAAATAGAATTTTGGCAAGTAAATATTCTCACCTGGAAGGTCAGATTCTCCTCCATAAGGAGGGCAGAATGTCACATGTAATTAGGAAGGACATGGCTAAAATAGAATTCCATGTTAATATATGAAGATGTGAGAGCCATTTTCAGGGTATTCCTCCTATGCATTATATATTAGGACCAAACAGTTAAAAGACTGTTAATCTATTAACACTCCTGTGTCTTTAGAAAATTACCTGCCCCCAAATCAAGCAGGGCTTAGGGCATGTCATTAATGATTGCATGAAGTCCTACAGGCAAGAGCTCCTTCAGAATAAAGGTTAAAGACTGAAAGTAATGGATTCAGTAATGGACAGCATATTTTCCTTAAACTAAATCTAAACACAATCCAATGCATTAACCACCAGCCACCTGTGCCTAGTGGTATCTAAGATGTGATGGTCAGGATGACATGTTCTATAAGTGTAAAATAGTGCAATTCATAGACACAGGACACAAAGAATGTAAATTGTCTCATAATTTTTATGTTGTCTACATTTTGCAATTTTTAAAATCTGAGATATATTAGTTAAATAAAATATACCAGTAAACTATTTTCAGCTGTTTCTTCTTCTTTTCTTAATGTGGCTGTTACAAAATAAAATTACATATATGTTTCTCATTTGAGGACCACACTTACTTCTATGAGATTGTGCTCCTTCAGAGAATTTAGCATTAGACTGATCTATAAAAATAATTAAAGACATATTTATTTGAACTCCAGGATGGTGAAGATGGAAAACTGTGGTTTGCTAAAGGATCATGCATTAGGAACTAGGAAATCTGGCTGAGAGAGAAGCATCTACATGGTGGTACAAATGGCCAGGAAGAAGAGTCTAATTAGGCAAAATCAATCATCTGAGAGGGAACTAGAGGAAGATAGAGAATAATGTATTTATAACAAGTATCATGTTAAGAAATCTTACATTCAAATAATAGTCAGTGGCTGAAAATTTTTGCTATGTACGAATTTGACCCAATTTCATAGTCTGGTATTCATAGTCCTCCATAATCAGGGCTCCTCTTCAGCAACCAATTAGTGTGATGATGGACCCCTCATTTGAGTCAAGTAGGTTTATTCTCTGGACCTAAAATAGGTATTTCAATGTCCTACTTTCAACCTCTCATAGATGTTCTTCTTTCTAACTCAAATAGCTTCCATCTTTGCACTTTTGGATCCCATTTAGGATCTCACATTATCCATACGAAGGATGTTCCTTAACTCAAAGCACTCGGGACAGGTTCCCATGTAACCCCTCTTGGCACCTGCCGTACTCTGACTGGTGCTGTTTGCTCTCCTCCAACCTAGCTAGGTGGCCTCAGACTAGGAGAATGCTCACTCTGTGCTTCAGTTCTTTGTAAATTGGGATAATTGTATTCTTAGTAATAGGTGAGGACAAATAGAGTGACAACTTCTGAAGTTCTTAGAATGGAGAGTGATATGGTAAAGGTTAGATGAGTATTGGCTGATGCTATTACTGATATTAGGTATGCATCACATACCTAATAAATTAATTGGAAGCCAAGAACCGTATCTTTTCTTAATGTTTCATTAACATCTTTTTTTTTTTGAGACAGGTCTTGCTCTGTAGTTCAGGCTGATCCCAAACTCACCATGTAGCCCAGGAGACCCTGGAACTCACAGCAATCCCCCTGCCTCTGTTTCTCAAATCCTAGGATTACAGGTGTGAGTCACTACACCGGCACTGTGGTATATGGTTACTGGGCATGGAATTTGGGACCTTGAGTTTGCAAGGCAGATGCCAGAAGCACTGAGCTAAATCCCTGGCCCATATAACATCTTAAAGACTTAAGGCCTTCATATTATCTGTTGATGGTCATAACAAAGATCAACAGAATTAAATTGGTAGCCCATACAGGTGAGGCCATGTGCTGATCTCTTGGAATAAAATGGCACAAATTTTCTACCTATACTTACATGAAATCTGAATTATAGAGGAGGAGCTGGGGATGTAGGTCAGTGGTGCAATACTTACTTAGCAAGTGCAAATTTGGATGCCAGTATTGGAAGAGAAGTAAAATTAGAGTAGTTGAAGAGGTGGACAAAAGGAAGGCATACAAAAGAAAAAAAGAATATTGTATTGAGAGATAGCAGTGATTGTTATGAGAAAAACAAATTAGGGCTGAGATGGATGTTGAGTGCCAGTTGGTCCTAACTAAAAAGATGAACAGAGCATATCGGGAGGACAGTAAAAAGAGCAATCAGCGAGAATGGATGTTTAAGTCGAACAGACACAAGGAGAGTGTATATGTCATATTTTACCTTACAGGTTACTTATTGTTAGCTATTTGCATTGTACCTGGAGGCAAATGTGAAAGTATTCTAGGAATGCAAGAAAGAGAGGGCTGCTGAGTGTGACGGCACACACCTGTAATCCCAGCTACTCAGCGGCTAAGATAGGAGGATCACAGGTTCGAGGCCAGTTTGGGCAACCTATTAACATTCTGTCTCAAAAGCCATTGAAAAATGGCTGGGGATACAGCTCAGTATGTTTCCTGGGTTCTGTCCTTGGTAACACACACACACACACACACACACACACACGCTATGGTCTACTAACTGGTAATGGTTTTGGTCTTAGGAGCTATCATCTTTTATTCATAAAACCATGAACCCTGACTGATAGGCTAGTTGATTTATATAGTTTTCAAATGTATGTAGTAAACCTTAACTTATTAAAGCCAGATATATACTAAATCAGTTATTGTGTAAAATCCAAGCCCAAACATAGTAAGATCTGTGCCACCAGAAAAACTAAGACCAAACCTGTACCAAAAAAAATTAATGGGTCAGGATTCTGCGAGAGCTTGTTATCCTGTGTCCTCTTTTATTAATTTACATAAAGAACTTGTTGTTTCGTGCCAGGTATCATTGTTGAGGGAACACCTTGAGATATAATTTGGGAGTAAGAAAGGATTTAAATAATAAAAGGATAATAAAAATTATGGAGTAAATGTGCTATAAAGCATAGAACATGAAAAAATCTCAACATATTATCAGTCATTTCTAGGCATCATTGGCTTTAAAAATAGAAGAGAACTTGAAATGCACCATTTTCATAGAAAACAAATATGCAAGAATCATGGCACATACTACTCATTTTTTCTCTATGGAATTAGCTGATATTCAATTCAAACTTAAAGTGTATATTTGTGCATCTGCATTGCTTAATATAGAGCAGACTCATGCCATAAGAAAAAGTCCCAGAAAATTGTAGAAATGAGAAAATTTTTGTCCTCTCAAGTTATTCATTAGCTCTAACTATTGTGGAGCCTTGGCAAATTCCCCAAACTAAGTCCCGTTTGTCTTTTTTTGTAAAGGGAAATATAACAATATGTATCATTTATTTCTGGAGATCATTTGACAGCTATTTATCCAACCTCTTTCCATCCTCTATCACACTGGAAGAAGGAAGCTACAGACTTGAGAATTCTTCTTTGCAATCAGGTGGCCCATGTGACTCATGTGAATAAGTTCTAGCTGATGGACAAGTGATGTGATTCGTGCCACTTCCAAGCTTCGCCATGAAAAACCTGTGTGATCCTTTGCCTCCCTCCTTCCCATTTGCTGAATGGATGTCAAGACTCAGGACAACGTTGGGGACCACAGGTAAAAAAATCATGAGCCCCTACTAGACTGGTACCTTGACTGCAGGGATCATTGCCTGCCACTGTGGCTTTTTCGTGCAGGAGAAATAAATTTTTCTTGCAAAAGCTTCATGCTTTTGTTATAGCAGTTAACATGATTAATCAAACAAGTCTGCTTTGCTGAAACACTGACATAACTAGGTAAGATGATATTTGGGATGCTATGTCATTTTTATAACTGTCATTATTAGTCAAGACCAACCAATTAGTATCTGTGTACAAACCTCTTGGGGACACAGAATTACTTCAGTCTTGTTGAAAATATTTTCAATATAAAGGAAGAAACTAGCAAAGATAACATGACCTAGTAGAAAATAATATTTTGGAGATAAAAGAAAGGGATGCGATTATAATGTTTTAACCTTGTCTTCATATTATTTTTTTCTCCTGAAAAACCAGCAAAATTCTTGTGATAACAGTTGATTATAGTTTGCTGGAAATTGATTGCTTCCACTTGGAAGGAAGTAGTTTTTCCCCTCCCGCTTTCTTCCTTCCAGGAACCCTGTTAGATGGCATGATAAGGAAATAGGATCTTCACAACTATACTGTACTTAAGAATCCGGGGCATATGGTTACCATATGGACCACAAGCAAATTCCTGGATTTCTTCATTCTTGATGAAAAGGAGATAGCTGAGTAAAAGATCAGACAGGAGGGGAAAGGCATTGGAGGACACAGAAGAATACATTTATACATTGAGGAGACACTGCAAAGGGAAGAAAAGGGGGGCAAGAGTCGGATGTGCTGTTGGAAAAGGAGTTGGGTGGTCTTCAATCCTGGGATGTTGTTCAGAAGAAGAGCAAGTTTGTTCACTGCAGCAGGGGCTCTGTGGTGCTGAGCTGCTGTGCCTGTCTGGGAGCCTGGTAATGACCAGTGTTAGGTGATGAATCACGTGTCTGTGTGTGCACACTGCCTGGGTCAGTATTAGTCTGTACAGGCCTTCTGGTTGGAAGGAGGCTCCAAAGAGCATAAAATAGGAATTAAGAAAGTGCAAGGCTGATAAAGGACAGTTGCTCACTCTCCTGAACTTTGAGGAAGAGACAGAGGGAATCCCAGTGCCTGGTGCTGGGAATAGTCTCAGGGCCTTAACGGTTCACCCCAGGGTTGAGATCCACAGAAATGTTTGACCGAATACGTGACTGAAATAGTGATTTAGTGACTGACCATCAAGTGATGGTTTCTGCCTCAGGACATGTCAAGGACAGAGGCAATGGCACAGGCGACATTTCTCAGTGAGTTAGACTGAAGGCAGGTAATGGGTCTCCAGCTTTCTGAGAGTCTTAGGTGCTTCAGAATCTGCTAGGATCAGAGAAACATCATAAATCATTAATCAAACTGGGAGAAATGTCTTTCTCGCTGTGTTGGGGTTCAAAACAGGGCACAGTTATTGTCTCGAGTGCAGACACGCATTCATATGAGTGTCACTGTCCCTTCTGTCACAGGGAAATAACCAATTTGCCTTTCTACTTTAATTCGATTTATTGGTTGCAAAGTATCAGGGCTAATTACAAAATGAAGTAGGAAGATAAACTTCCTATTAAATGCTATCAGCATTTATTAAAAAGCCTTTTGTTCACACTTGTTTAAAAATATTCATCTGTGGAAAATGGAGTGGAGCAGTGGTCAGGAGAGACTGAGAAGGCTGGGGTAGGAGTGGAAGGAAACAGATAACGTATGCCAAAGCACAGATAAAAAGGAACAATTAGCTCCAGTTCTTAGCACAGTAGGGTAGCTATTGACTATGACATTTTATGAAATCTTTAAAAATAACACAGAGATTAAAGTGCTGTTTGCTTTGATTTGATCATAAAACATTGTGCATGTATATCTAATTATTGTATGGTACATGATAAGTTTATATGTCAATGAGAATAAAAAAAGGAAAAAAAATTGCTATCTTTTATCACTAGCTGGCTAATTATTCCATTTTCTTGTTAAGGAACACATCAGTTCTGAGACCTCACCCCCACCCCCATATATATCTCCATCCCCCTGGAAAAGTGCCCCCAAAATACAATACAAAAATGTCATTAAGAATGAGACAGGATAAAACATGTCCACTTGTGAATGTCTATTGTCAAAAACTATTATAGCCTACATGCTGTCTTGAATCTTGGGAGGATGGTTTCCCAATACCATTATGAATTTCAAACTTCAGTTTATAAAAGGGATTTAATCATAGTTTGTCTTGTATTAAAATCTTAAGATTTCTTGAAATCAAAACTTTAAGTTCTTTAACTCTTGTGAGGGGGAATGCTGATTATTATCTAAACTGTATTTTCTGATTTTTAAAAAACATTTCTACTTTCCCTAAACAAGGGTAAAACAAAATGTTTAAAAACAATAGGTTTTATCAATTAGTGCGATACATTTCTTACTTGAATTTCCCTGAGCTTCTTCATTTTTTTTTTTTTGAGCCCCACGTGCAATATTGTATGTGGTTACCAGGAATCAAAACTCAGGACCTTGTGCTTGCTAGGCAGGCACCAGAAGCACTGAGTTAAATCTCCAGGCCTCCCTGAACTTATTAATTCATAGCACAGTGAAGGCCAGTATCTGTGCTATGGAAAGCACTGTACTTTGCCTAACTTTAGAGTTTCCAAAGTTTTTGACTCATGAGCTCATTAACCAAGAAAAACTTATTAATACCACCAAGGATGTTACAACATTTTAGGCACAGAAATATCTGAGCAAGAGTCACACTTTGTTGCCTATATTTGATGGTGTATATTTTTACTGTCTTTGTCTAGTTAGTGTCTTTGCCTAGTCAGAATATAATCATGTGCCCTTCCACAGGATCCATTGTCATAATCTCTGGTTTTTAGTGGGGTCATAAGTCACTGTAAAAAGCTATGTAATCAAAGTTAACTCCATAATCCCTTACTATGCCTTTCAAGAACAGTATTACTTCATAAATTCAGACATTGTTGCATTTTTTAATCCAATAATGCACGTTAAAGTTTGAAAATCTCTCACCTAGTCTAAAAGACAGTTCATAGAAAACAGATTGCACTTAATTAGCAGACATTCTGTGTTTATCCAGTCTGCTAGACATACCACATTTTGTGGGAATATTCTAAAAAGTTACTCCAACTATTATTTTTATACTAATTAACAAAAAAGTGACAAGGTCAGAAAAAATTGTAGGCTAAGAATAGTAAATAGTATACTTTTAGGAGTCAAAGTAAAATGTTTTAGAATATAATAGAGGTGTGACTTTAATGTGTAGGTAGATAAGACTTTATGCATTTTATGTTGGGGTCATAGACAGCATGGCTTTCTCTAGTCCTAATGTGACACACTGTACAGGTGTACTTACCAGCCCCTCCCACCATCTCAACATATCTTGGTTTTGAGAATGTATGATTACATTCATTGCTTGGTGTATGTGAGGACTGGCTCTAGGATTCCATGTGGATACCAAAATCTCAAGTTCCTTACGTAAAATTGGTGTAATGTTTGTATATAACCTAATCACATCCTCCAATATACTTTCAATTACCTTTAATGTACTTACAATGTAAATAGTTGCCACTCTATATTGTTCACACAATATTAACAAGGAAAAAGTCTGTATGTATTCAGTACAGATTCAAATTTTTCCCAACTATTTTGATCCTTGGGTGATTAAATCTATGAATGCAGAACCCAAGGATGTGGAAAACCAGCTGTATTTTTGTTAGGTAATACCAACGAAAGCATTCAAAAATACGGGTACAAAGACCTGCTATTCTAATTTTTATCTACAAGAGGAAAAATACAGGTAGAGAAGTAGACAAAAGAAACAGAAGGAGAGTCTATCTCTGGGTTTCCAGCAGGACTACCCAGAGTTCAAAGCCATGTTTGTGAACCAGAGTTGGGTAGGCAGCTCAGAAGAACCCCGCTTACTTGTATACTTCACTCTAGTTGCTCTGCAACACTCTCTATATACATATACCCAGTATGATGTACTGCAGGAAGTTCACACTATTTTTCTGGGACTGGGTCACATCTCTCATTACCCATTTTGAGTAGTAGCTGTTACAGAACCTTTCTTTTTCTTTTTTCTTTTCCTTTCTTTTTTTGAAACAGGGTCTCGCTTTGTAGTTCAGGCTGGCTCTGAGTTCACTATGTAGCCCAGGCAAGCCTAGACCTCACAGCAATCCTCCTGCCTCTGCCTCCCGAGTGCTGGTATTACAGGTGTGAGCCATCATGCCCCGCACTGTGGGGTGTGCTACTGATTGCTGGTGGGCATGAGTCACCATGCCCAATATCACATCATTGTATGTGGTTACCGGGATCGAACCAGGGACCTTGCGCTTGCTAGGCAGGTGGCTCAACCACTGATCTAAATCTCTGGCCCCAGAACCTTTCTAACATACATCAACACTAACATTTCTTTATTCGCTGGAAAATTTGCAAGATACAAAACTCCTATGTGGAGTACAGATTCTAAAACCAGCACATAAATTTGACAACAGTAACTGTAAACAAAATGTTGGATCACCTGTGGAAGGTTATCATATTTGAAAAGCTATTGCAATCACTTTAAATGTATTAAATTTTAGGTTTCACCATCCCATGATACAAATACTATCATTATCCCCAGCTTACACAAAAGAAAACTGGGGGTACAAGCTAAGAAATTTTCAAAGGGTACAATGTAATAGTGACATGAATTCAACATAAATAAAGGCTCATAAAACCCGCAAAGTCTGATTCAAAGAACTCCAAAAGTAAGCCACTGGACTTGAAAATAATTATAGGAATGATCATGTAAACTTAGATCTATTTGGATATAGTTTAAGTCCAAAACAGGACGTTAAACAAAGGAATTGAAAACCCACTCAAATAATCCCTATTTCAAATTTCCATAGGAAACTTGGTGTGGGAATGTGATGAGGGGAAGGAATAAATATGATACAGAAAGAAAATAAAAGAGCATGTATAAAGGGGGTGAGGAGGTGTGGGTGGGTAGGGATATGGGTAAAAAGGAGAATTAACTTGTGTCATATACTGGTACAAATCCCCCAATGTTATACGTGATTTTGAGATGTATATAAATTGTACCAATAAAGAGTTCAATTAAAAAATAATTCCTATTTCCTAGTCCGGGATATTGCTTTTTTGTTTTCAAGTCTCTCTCGATTTTTAGAAACATGTGTCAAGAGATTATATCACTGAACTGACTCTTCCAAAAACATGATCATAGCCATACTTAATCTGTAAAGAAAAATAATTATGGTTTGGGTCTAAAATGTGCCTCAAGAGCTTAGTCATTGGAGGCCAGGTTCTAGTTCAGGAGTGTTCACAGGTGGGGTTTTTGGTCATGGTTGCTCTGAACTCACTGAGGAATTTATTCACTGATGGATTCACACCTTGCTGAACCACTGAGAGGCAGTAGAAACTTTCAGAGATGGGGCCAGTTGGAGGAAGTGGTTCAAGGGAGGAACATATTTTTTGAAGGACCTATTTTGTCCCTGTCCTGTTTTCTTTTTACCACTTAAAAGGGCTTTTATGTCATCTGAGGTGGTGGATATGAAATTACCTTCATCCAAGCATTATACTGTGTAATTTATACATGTATTGAAATGTCACACTGTTAACCCACACATGCTCATAACTACTATATATCAACTAAAATAATAAATATTTCAAAAGGTGTTTTATTCTCATCTAGAAAAAGAAAACTCAGGTATAGAAATGACCAAATAGAGCCATTGAATTCTGAAAGGAAATTTCCTCTAGTAGGAGTGCTAAAAAGGGGCCAGGGACTTAGCTCAGTGACACCATGCCTGCCTGGCAAGTGCAAGGCCCTGAGCTCAATGTGTGGTATCTGAAGAAAAACAAAAGGAATTCTAATAATAGTAAAGATATTTAGGGATTTGTAAGTGGCCCATTTTCTATTACAAGCTCTGTTTCCACTTTTCTTGTTAATTCTCACAGAGAATATTTCAGATAATATCTCATCTACATTTTTTACAGTTATGTGACGTTTCTAATTTGATGCATGGCTCTCAATTAAATTCTCCAAGAAATCGTTAAATCATTAACAGTCATATGAACTACTGCATACACATTATTTTATTTCTTTTGCTTAAAAATATTGAGGATTTATTTTCTATAAGCAACTATCCTGGGCTTTATAGCAACCATGAAAATGAGTGAGATTTAGTACTTATTCTTAAGATATTTGCATCCTAGCAAGTTCAATGTGTCATAACTAACACTGATACAAAAGACACAGTAGTCTTGGGAATTTTGTAAGGACAATTATGAGAAACAGGATAGTTTACTACTGCTCAGGATGAACTGTAATGACAAAGGAAGAACTTGCAAAAGGTGAAGATGCCCATTATCCCCATTCCCAACCACTGACTGCAATTCAAGTCACTGACATTCTTAGATGGCCTAGGACACAAGGGGAAAAGAAAGGGAGAGAAAAGGAAGAGAAGAAAGGAAAGGATGGGAAAAAAAACCCTAAGAAATGCGTGGAGAAAAAAATGTCTATATAAAGACTGGAGGTAAACGGTGATCAGGGTTTTAATATAGAGTTAAGAACAAAATAGACATGCCAGAGTGACAGTAGCATGCTTTAGGCCAGTGGCATCTCAGAAATGACACCCAGGCACACACTGGCGGGGTCTAAGGAGACACGACCAGCAGTCAGAAGGTTTTTGTCTTCTTATCTTGCAGGGGCATCCTTGGAAGTTTCTGTGTATTTGCTTTCTTATGTGTCACTACAGCTGGGATCCTAATATAAGGACAAAGTCTTGATGTGGAGTAGGTAGCTGGCTCCAGATTGCCTTCTCTTGTCTCAGTTTTTCTAGCCTTGCACAGGTAGCAGCATTTGCATGCTGCCCTTGGCTGCTCTGGACTACCTGTGTTTTCACTCAGGCAAGGAATGTTCCTGGCTCTAAAAGCTAGAGTTGAAACACAGTATAGTGCATAGAAAACAGCATGGGCTTTGGGTTCCAATGGACTTAGTTTCACAATTCTAGTTCTATCTTTTGGGTAACTGGACTAGTTATTTCTGAGCTGCAGTTATCTGCAAAATTAGGATAATATTTGTAATCCTTTAAAAATAAAGAGGCATAGCTTTATACCCATTGCCCTCCCAAAATGATAAAGGACAAAACTAACAACTGATGATGGAAATATGAATCATTTCAGCTGTGGAGAAATCAATTTGGCAATGTCTATTAAAAACACATACTCCTTAAAGCAGAATTCACTTTCCTGGAATCCTTCCCATACAAATAAAAGCGCCACCACTAAGGATATATGGTAAGGACAATTGCTGCATTGTTTGTAGGGCAATAAAGTAGAAAGAAAGTGCTTACTCATCATGGAAGAGTGGTTGAATAAATTATAACGACTATGAAATACCATGTGGGCTTTCAAAAGGATGAATTGTGTCTACACAAAATGACTTAGAGGGATTTCGACAAAGTTTTGCTGCCTGTTACCAAACAGGATTCAGGAAAATATGTAGAATGTGATACAATATATAAAATAAGGATACATATTTGATAACGGTTAACATTTTGATCCTGCTACTACTCTTCAGACATGCCTGGAAATGGTTCTAGCAGACGGACTCATTTTAACTTAATGCTTAGTATGTTCTATTATTGTTTTTATTTTATGTAGGATGAAGCTGAGACATAGAGAGGTTAAGGAATTTGCCCACAGTCACGCAGCTATGTCCAAGTAAAGAAGGAATTTGGATTCAGGAACCTGGGATCACAGGCTAGAATCCTAATCAGTATATTTAATCTATAAATAATTAGACAGTGAGAAATAAAACAATAAAAAATGGAAAGTTACCTTTTCGGTGTATATTTACATACAATCATGTATGTTCCTATATTCAATGGTCTACAAAAGGATGATCCCCTACATACAAATGCTAGTGATCTCAGGCTGGAGTGACTACTTGTGATTGTTTTCATTCTCTTGCATTATTTCATTTCTCTACCATCAATGTATTTTATTAAGGAAACCAGAACAAGCAATAAACTCTATTCTTTATGGAAAAAAACCCACCAAAATATGTGCATATCTTCAGAGACTAGAACTTTCTTACAGAAAGAGTCCCGATATTCATAAAGTGAAATGAATCTTTCTGGGCAGTATGGAATTTATAATTGAAACCAAAGAACTCAAAAGAATATGGAGACTAGGTAAGTATATGAGCATTCATTTATAAAATCACAAATGAGCTGGGCGAGGTGGCTCACACCTGTAATCCCAGCACTCGGGAGGCAGAGGCAGGAGGATTGCTGAGTTTGAGGCTTGCCTGGGGTACATAGTGAGCTCAGGGCCAGCCTGAACTACAAAGCAAGACCCTGTCCTGAAATACACACATACACACACACACACACACAAATGGGGCCGGAGGGTTAGCTCAGTGGTTCCGGTGCCTGCCTCGCAAGCGCAAGGTCCTGAGTTCAATCCCCAGTAACCACATACAATGCTGGGCGTGGAGACTCACGCCCACCAGCAATCAATACCACATACCACATACCACAGTGCTGGGCGTGGTGGTTCACACCTGTAATCCCAGCACTCTGGAGGCAGAGACAGGAAGATTGCTGAGTTCGAGGCTTGCCTGAACTACATAGTGAGCTCAGAGCCAGCCTGAACTACAAAGCAAGACCCTGACTCAAAAAAAAAAAAAAAAAACAAAGCAAAACAAAACAAAACAAAACAAAACAAAATAATGTTAAGCTATCAAAAGACACTGGAAGAATTTCCTAATCTGTTTTTATATTTAAAGGATAATTTTTTTCCCTGGTATGTATTGCAAAATGCCGTGAATCCTGGCCTAGAAAAATTAGAACTTTATATATCAGCATATTATAAATGCTTACTTCTAGGTATTATAATTATAGATGATATTTTTCATTTCTTCTTTTGCTTATCTCTTCACATAATAAACACACATTTGTTTTAAAATAAGAAAATATATGTAAGCAATAAAATGGCTAGCCTTTTCACTAGTAAATCAACAAAGAATCTGGAATTCATCTTCAGGAACTGATCACAGTTACACACAAATATTTATCTAAAATGTATATAATGCATTTCCCTATTTTTTGTAATAGAGACAAAGCTGTAAATAACTAAATAATCTAACATTAGAGCACTGGTTATGTAAATTATGGGGCAAACAGATGATGAAATGTTATGCTTCCATAAAAATCTTGCCTCTGAGGCATATCTAAAGACATGGGAGAATATTCATGGTCTACTACTAAATGGAACAACAGATTGTTCTAAAATGTTTTGCTTTTAAAATTTAACGCTTAAATGGGAAATCATTATATGTTGTTCATTTCTATATTTTTCTACATTTAAAATATTAGGTATTAAAATAATCATTATGTATCATTTTCGTAGGCAGACAAAAGTACTGGTTATATTAAAGGAGAATAAATATCTTATTGCATGAATAAGGTTGTCCTCTGTCCCCAGTCCTTAAGCACACACCTCTTCTCCTCTGAGCTTCAGGTTACCCTTGTGAGAAATAAGGACTACACTACACTGTACATTAATGTAAAGCACTAGGTGCTGGAAACACTCCATACGTCTTAGCTCTTCCCCCTTTACCGAACTACCAGAGGGCAGCCGCTTTCATTCCACCCAAGACTGCAAACCCAAGTGACAACTCAGGCCCGGGCCAGTGTCCTCAGACATGCTATTTAGGCGGCTCCAGGGCCAGCTGATGTGAGCTTGTTGGGCTGGGTGAGGGCTGAGGTGCCTGGCAGGGAGGACGACAGTGGACGCAAGGATGAAGGACAAAGGAAGGATTGAGATAAAAGGGGCCCAAGAAGCCAGGGGGCCTTTCGTGGGTGTCATACAGTTTCCTTTCTCTTCCAAAATGGAGGCAAGGAATTCCAACAATGCTCAGGACAATTCCAAGCCAAGAGCCCCGGCCCAGGCTCTGTCCCTGATGGTGGAGCTCTTTCTGCCCACCTCAGCACACACCCGAATCTACTTCCTCATCACTCCCCTTTGCTGTCTTAGGCAGGCTTGACTTTTGTCCTAGTCTCCCCTTTCCCTGCAGTCATTTTGACCTCCAGGCGGTCTGGGACTAGATTAAGGATGTAGAAACCCTCTGCCAGGTGACATCCTGCTTCATAAATGCCAGACAGCAGTGACGGGACTCCCACAGACTTCAGAAGGATGCAGGATGAGGTGTGCACCTGAGTATTAATTGATTTAGCTATTAATATTAATGAGCCTGTGATTTGGTCTAGTTGACCTTCAGATTCAAATTAGGTACTGATTAAATAATAAGACAGGTGAATTCAGATTTGTTTAAAAGGCCCTACTCCCTCCCCCAAGGAAAGCGTCTTGGCCTTGGCAGGGGATAAGAATGAGCTATGGAAAATGCAGAGACAATTATAGTAGGGCATCTCCCTGACCTAAGGAGGAGACTGCTTCCTAAGTAACTACCATGATAACCAGTGTCTGCCATTTGCATGAGTCCTGCTCACGTGTTTATACAGCTTGCCATTTGCTCACTTATGTGTCTCTAATGGCTCTAACATAATGCATATGAACCAGAACGTACCTATAGTCTCAGCACTCAAGAGGCTGAGGCAGGAGGATTGCAAGTTGGAGCAGACTGGGAGACTTTTCAACTTAGCAAAACCCTATCCCAAAATCTAAAAAATAAAATTAAAAATTTAATTAAAATATCTAAAAAGGGCTGAGGATGTAACTTAGGGTGAAGACTCCAGAACTGAACCCCAGTACCACAAAAAGAAAAACAAAGGTTTATAAGCTTTAACCTTTGAACTCACAGATTGGCTTTTAGGGATTTAAGTAAAAAATACTATTAAATTAATAAAGTATTTTTACCAGCAGAGGAATAATCTTCCATAGGCAAGTAGATGGCCTAGCCAACAGGTAACTTTAGAATGACTATCAACCCACAGATAATTTTTCAGCTGAGCTGGACCTTGGAGTTAATTTCTCCAAGATGCCAGTTGGTGCATCTTTGGAATCTACCCTGTGTGGATGAGCTCTTCATCAGCATAGTTCCTTCCTTCTATCTTATTCTCCTCACTGAACTCCTGCCAACCTGACAGCCATAATGACTCATTTTGAACAGATGTTTTCAGTGTCTATATGGCAGTTTTGCTCCCCATCTACAAGCGAATCTGCTGTATTTCCTGTTGGTCCAGTTAGCAGTTAAGTGGGGTGAGTGCACCACAAGCATCAGTGTTTGGTTCTCAGGGAGAAATATGTCTGGGACATTCGAACAAAAGTGCTGACATAGAAGATGCCTGGGTTATAACAATTCTTCTTGGAATCCTTCAACTTTCACATAACTGTTTAGTTTTTAAAACCTTATTTCCCTCCGAAAGTGACAATAGCACCCTCATGTTTTGCTTGCTTGTTTCCAGTCTTTCCACTCTGGAAACCACTAGTTTCTAGTGGAAACCACTTAAAGTGAAGGTAAGCCAGCCAGCAAAGCAAGCTGAAAATAACTGAATAATCCTCAAAGGCCATGGAAGTTACACCAGGAAGAGAAGGCAGAGCCACAGCAGAATTTGAGTGATTCCAAAGCTTAAGAAGACACTAGGTTAGGATCAAAGTGTGGAAACTGAGACCCAACCTGACATAAAAACAGCCATTTTGTTGAAAACCTCCGATGTGTGTCCTGTCACCCCCTTGTGAAGCTGAAACTTGTTTCCCCAGGAACTGTCCACCCAGATGATGCGTGAAGCTGCAGACTGTATGTTTTTAGAATGCACTATTCTATAGTAACTAGGGATCTAATCATTGCCACTGGCTTCTGTAATAACCAGCTCCTGCACTTTTACAATAGAATGATCTAATCGCTCCTACATAAAAACAAAACAAAACAAAACACCTGGTAACAGGTGGGGGGAGAGGTAGAAGATCTTTGCCTTTAAATACTGTGACTTAGTCAGACACAAGGCCTTTCCTCTTCAGCTTGTCCTGGGGGAACAGACCCCAGCTGGGTTATAAAGCTCATGGTTGGACTTTAAGATCATGTCCTGTCCTGAGAGATTGTTGCTTGATGGCAGTTAGGCATAACAGGAACAAGGAGACAAGGGGTCCTACAGGACCTCTGATCAGCAAAAATGTTCTGCCACTTAAATTGGACAGTGTAATAAGGATTCCTATAAATGATCTTATAGCTGCAGAGCTTGAAAATTGTCACAGTGTCACTGAGAAGAGATATTTCGGCATGAAAACTAATAATGGAAATGTTGGAAATGAATCCTTAACACTTATAACTTCTTTTTAACCTCAACTTGACCTCAATCTTGGAGAATTTCAATGGAAATGTCTTTACATTGTATGCTATGCATCTATCAGTCAGCATGACAGTTCCATAAGCACTAGACACTTGGTAGAAGCCTGAACTTATAATCATTTTTTAAAAAATTGTCTTATGTGCATCCTATTTGCCAGAGAAAAAAGGCAAAAATCATATCTTATATGTTCTTATTTGAAACTGGGTTACACACTAATGTGGATATCAAAATACTTTTTTCCAAATAAATAGGTTAATGAGTATCAACAACGTATTTCAGTAAAATCCTTACAATTTCACACATAGTCATATAAAAGAACTGCATTTTGTGATACATAATAGAATTCTTTGATGGAGTTACCACTACTAAAAGTTTTAAAAGAAAGTCCTACAAGTATTTAAAAAATTGATCCTGGTATGAGCAATTAATGGTGTGAGAGCCTAAAGACATCAAGAAAAAATCACAAATAGTGTGCTACTGCAAAGGTGTGATATCTCCAAACTAAACAACTCAACAGGAAAATCTCAGTTTGAAGCATGCAAAATTAGAAGATCTCTCTCTCTCTCTCTCATTTCTTAAAATCTGCCATTTGACTTTACAACACTTTAAATTCTTATATAAGTTAAATTACTGGAACGTCTGAGTTTTTTTATTAAAATGAATACCACTTTTTGTCCTTCCTTTCTTACTGTGTTGTGCCAACCACATCTCCTGGGTACAGGGAGATGTCATCAGTCTCTGGCTTCCAGGATTACACTCCAGGCCACACCCTCTGCCGCAGGCAGCCAGTGATTTACCCATGAGAAATGTGAATAATCTGGTTCTCTTACTCCAACTGGGAGCAGCTCAGGAGGGTCAAGCCATCTCCAGGTCCTCTGTACAGTCAGCTGTCCAATCAGATATTTGTGCAAGAATATACACAGTTCAATCTTCCCCTTGCTCTGGCTCATCTGTTGTCATTTTTTCATTAGTTGGGATGATTTTCAGAGCTTTCTAGATAAACATTTGATGCCTAATCTCCATCTCCACCTGTCTTGTGGAAAGTCCAGGCTGTACAAGTGCCATGTGAGCATCCAAACATCTGATATGTGTTACTGTACTCTGTGGGGTCAACGATATGTCCCCATCTTACAGAGGAGACTGAAGCAGGCAGAGGCGTCATTACTTGTCATTGCTTGCTCTTTCCTCATTCATGACTTAAGTTACTTGTCAAAGGTCACTTCAATTGCCAGTAACTGAGCCAAGATTTAAGTCCCAACCATGTGATCCCAGAAGGCACATTCTTAGCAACTTCCCTCACTACATAAGCACTTAAGACAAAAAAAAAAAAAAAAAAAAAAAAAAAAAAAAAAAAAAAAAAAAAAAAAAAAAAAAAAAAAAAAAAAAAAAAAAAAAAAAAAAAAAAAAAAAGTAGCACTGGGCAATGTGAAATGGAAATAATGATGTAAACAGCTGAGCAATAAAACTCAAGACCACTTGCGTCTCATAAACACTGGTTCAAAGAATAGCAAGAGTCAATAAGAAATGTCGATTTCTTTGTACATCAGACCAAGTTGACAAGTGCATTCAACATATGTGCCTTAAGCTCTTGAGTAGACTGCATGGTTTACCAGATGTCCATTTGTAAAAATATAACAATCCAGTCTGTCACTCACTCATTGCTACCAATGACAAATATTAAATAAGGTTACATTTTGTGTGGCAACTTGCCAACTGATTAAAAGATAAACGAAAGACAGGACTTTCTTTCCAACAGACAATTTTTTAACATACTGGCATCCTTACGTCAAAGTTCCCCCTATTTGTTCTTCAAAATTTTTTCTACAAAATAGTCATTTAAAAATTTTTCTTCTTGGAATAGAATACTTGGCAAAGTAACATTTTCTCTTGGAAACTTTCCACTGAATAGAGAATGACACACTTCCCCAAGACTTTCTTTTTTCTTTTTTGAGACAGGGTCTCGCTTTGCAGTTCAGACTGGCCCTGAGCTCACTATGTAGCCCAGGTTAGCCTCGAGTTCAGCAATCCTCCTGCCTCTGCCTCCCGAGTACTGGGACTATAGTCCAAGACTTTTTCTAATGATGCATTTCAAACATGGCTTTCATGGATAGTAGAGGAGCTGACAAGTGGTTCTCAAATACTATTCTTTCACATTTACTCCCCATGCAAAGCTGTGAGCAGTGGACTTGGCTAATTTTTCCATCTCAGGTAAATATCTTCTCCAACCTTAATTTCTCTGATTACTTTCCCATTTTAGAAACAACTACTTTTTGAGGAACATTGTAAATGTCTATATATGTTCTGAAGAAGCTAGATATGGGATAAAACAGAATGAGTGTGACCTTGTGTTTGAAACAGAGAAATTTATAAAAAGCTTTAGATTTACTCCTGGCTTCATTTCTCAATATAAACCAAATCCGAATATTCTATATTTATGAGTCTGATTTTCGGTGTAATAAGATGCCTCATACCTTCATCTTGACAAACATCAGCTGTCTCTTCCGCAGTAGAACTGGGCACCATGGCAGTGTTGACATCATCTATATCAAGCAGAGAAAGAAAACTTGGAGTTAATGCTTTCAAGCTGTAGCTTTCCAGCTCCTGGTACTTCCCTCTCTGCTCCTCTAATGAAAACATGAGCTTCTTGCATGTTGCGCTATTCCCAGTGGTTTTTCTAAGGATTCGAGGGTTGTGATCCTTTTTATAATTAATGAAATAAAAACCTTCAGTTAAGACAGAGACCAATGGAGTCTGACTTATTTTTGGCAACAAAAGCTATTTGTTGGTAGTAGTACACCAACATCCACAGTAGGATTTTGCTTTTTCCACAATTTTCAAGGACTGTAATATTATTTCTCTTGGTAACAGATTGTGAAGGGAAGCGTATCCTTGCAAGTTTCTGCAAAGTGCCATTATGCATTTATGTTTAAGTTTGGCTTTTCTTAAGACAGCACTTCTGTGGGCTGCCGCGATGCCACACTGAGGGGCTGCAGGAAGGAGCTCCGTGGCTGCTGGTGCAGAGGCCAAGAGAGAAGGATCACCCGGAAGAAGGCATCAAAATGTTTGGGGAGCTCATGCGGCCACGTGTACAGTGGGCACCATGGGTTTGGAGGTGCCTGTCCTTCTCACAGCACCAATTACCCTGAGAGTAATCCTCTTGGTTCTTGGTATCATCAGCCACTGTAGGGACTCTATTCGTATTTGGCTTTCAGGATGAGAGATGATTAGCTCCTGATCTTAAAACAGTACATTTAAGACATGAAAATTTATTAAAATTATTTATTAAAATTATTAAATTAAAATTTATTAAGATTGTTAAATATCTGGCAATTGAAAAATTATATATATATTATATATATTTATATTTATATATTTATATATTTCCTAATAGTGGTTCAGTCATGGAAATAAGGATAACTCCTATTTACATGGTAAATAAGACATGTTTAGAGGGAAATCTCAGGTCTTTTGTGTCTAATGTGTCTGACTAAACCTTTAGGTCATGTCTCTTAGAATGGAGAATAAAACTTTTAATGGGGTGATAACAGCAGCTAGTGAATCACTTCTTTTGTTAGGTAGCCAGCTTTCATTTTTTCAAAAAGCAAACTATTTGCTTTCTGTTGATGTCAAGATACCTTTGTACCTGTCCAACTCCTTTCATAGCAAAGTGGCCTTGATGTTACTACAGCTGCTCTCCACTTCTGTGCCTCTATGACTTATTCCAGCTGGTTTCTTCTCCAGTATTCCTGCAAGAATTATCTTATCTGGGCCGGAGATTCAGCTCAGTGGTTCTGGTGCCTGCCTGGCAAGCACAAGGTCCTCAGTTCAATCCCCAGTAACCACATACAACAATAGGGGGTGTGGTGGCTCATGCCCACCAGCCATCAGTACCACACACCACAGTGCCAGGCATGGTGGCTCATCCCTGTAATCCCAGCATTTGAGAGGCAGAGGCAGGGAGACTGCTGTGAGTTCAAGGCTTGCCTGAGCTACATAGTGAGCTCAGGGCCTGCTTGAACTGCAAAGCGGGACCCTGTTTCAAAAAAAAAAAAATTCTCTTATCCAAGGAACCAGTCATCTTCCTTTGCATATGCAATGATCATTCTCCTTTTTATTTCACTTGACTTCTCAGGAGCGTTGCTTAGTCTTCAACCTTGATTTCTTAGATGCTCCCTTGTGGTGGCTGTGCCTCCTGTCACCCCACATCAAGATGTTATGATGCTGCAGTTCATTGCCTTCATTATTTGCAAGTAATGCAACCAGTGCATCTCCTACACTCCCATGATTTTCAGTCTTATATACATTCCACTGAGTCCTAATGTTGTATCTGTAGTCCCCACCTCTCCTTGGACATCTGGACTTGTATATCTAACTAGTTTCATGACATCCCATATGGCTGGCTGAGCATCCTCTCAAATTTATTGTATCTAAACCTGAAACTTTAACTTTTTCAACAAAAGCTATGTCCTTTGTCCCGTCTTCCATATATCAGTCAGTGGCACTGCCATCTATGCAGGTACAAAAACTGAAAGCTTAGGACTGAACCTAGATTCCTGACATGCCAGCTCATCAGCAGACTCTGTGGCCTCTGTCTGTACAACACTGTGTTTCTCAGTCCTTTTTGCTTCAACTTTCAGAACCTGCTGTCCCCACTTCCCTGTGGTGGCCTGCCAACTGGACGCATTGGACCACTTTCACCCATGTTCACTCACAAAGCAAAAATTTTCTGTTAAATGAAAGTTAGGTCATGTCACTGTGATACTTGAAGTCTTCTATGGACTTGTTTTTGTTGTTCTTACAAAGTCAAATTACACAAGATTAGACATGATCTGGTGTTATGACCTCTTACCAATAGAGATCAGGCTCTGTCCTGACCCTATCTCCTAGCAATCATGCTGGCTCTTCCACATTTAGTCCAAAATGGTCTTGGGGTACTTCATTATCTGCTCCCTCCATTGGAATACTTTCACCGTCTTATCATCGAACCTCATTTTACCTATCATTGCCTCAAGGAGGCCTCTCCAGACCCAACCAATAGAAAGCTGCCTTCTGGGTATTCTTCCTATATTTCCTTATTTCTCTGTAAGGCACTATCTATGATGTTGTTTTATATGTTTTTATCTGTGAAATGTTTCAACTGTCCAACCAGTTGTCCAATGATACAAATAACCTGCTTGCTGTAACAGGTATGTCACAGGTTCACTGCACTAAAGTCTTGGTATACATCTGTTTTTGACTTGAAAAACATTATATCGAGTTTTGATTTGATTATGACAACATTTCAAATTTTTGAAGTACGTTATTTTGAGATTGTATTTTTTTTCCACTATTGTATAGGTGAGATTTGCAGAGTTGTGAAATCGAAACTGGAAATGGAAAAATCAGGTTGAATGAAAGGAAGATATTTTTATTTTGGAAAAATAACATCAAGTTGAAAAGGCTGTAAGACTCTGAGGCAGTTTTTCAATGTTGCTTCAGCCTGGTTGGGGCAGCCATGAAGTACCCAGAGCGCACACAGCAGTATCAGACGACACCAGCAAGGGTCAGAAATGAATCCTCCTGCTGGACCCTATCTGAGGATGAGGAGCCACTCAGGGGTGCAGAGGGAGGTCTTCTGCACTGAGAGGTACCCATATCAAATGTAAGAAACCTGAGAAGAGGGTTTCCATTCTACCACTCTCTGTAAAAAGGTAAGGTGATCCAAAAAGACACTAGCTGTACTCAACTGAGTAAGGGAAGAGGATTAATAATAAAACACAGGCAAATATATGTATATGCAGAAAGATGTGCATATGAGTGTGTGTGTGTGTGTGTGTGTGTGTGTGTGTGTGTGTACATGCATGCATGGACACCTGTATAACATTGGGAAAGAAACCTGTGTCAGTAAGGATAGCTTGGGATAGAGTGAAGAGTGAATAAATCTCATGAACCCTCAGCTGCCAGAGAAAGGGCTCAGCTGTCAGCAGTGGGTTGACTAATATTTGTCAGCCCCAAAAAGTAAAAACAATGACAGCTTTCCTCTTAAAGACTTATCCTCGGTGGAGCAAGATGATGTGTGGGTTGGGGGCTGGGGAGGTTGGATAATAACCCTTTGCTGTATCAGAAATTCATTTCATTGCAAGGTCTGCATTTCAGCACAGGGAGCCAGCTGACCCCGTAAGAGGTACGCAAGGTCCCTGCCGCCTTGCTTCAGTGCTTCCTCTGATTGGCCTTCTTCAATCCTATCTTCCAGCTTAATAATAAAAGCTTCCCGTTCCCCAGTAAAAGTTCCAAGGTTAATGTAGGAACTTTTCAGTGGAAAACTTATCGCTCTATCTGGTTTAGTTCCAAGAGTTCAGCAGATGGCCTAGGACGTGCTTGGCACACACTAGAACAGTACCCACTCTTAAAAATGCCCCTCTGTGGGGCTCATTAGAGCTGAGAGACTCACTTGGAAATTGAAGGGAAGAAAGATATTGTTATTTTGGTGGTTATGCTGGTACCTGCCCAACTGTACCTATTATTCTTTAAGAGAGAGCGTGCTGGTATAGAAAACTGGGGAGGGGGAGGCACCAAATAAGCGATTTCAATCCTCTTTGAGCCTTAGATGCTGTTGTATTTAAAAATGTTCATCTTAGAATCTGAGGTGTAGAATCTCTGAGGTGCAGAATCTCTAAACATCCTGCTGCCGCATCTGTCCTTCCGTGGACAAAGGTGAAGCCAGGGTGGTTTCTGATCTCACTGCCCTCAGAGGGGAGCAGTCAGGCTCCATGGCTCCACTTCCTACAACATGGAGACAAACAACCAGCTGCATGGTTCTTCAGCATGTAATGCAAAAGAGTAAACATTTAAAGGGTAAAGAGCTCATTCTTTTTGCTTTTCAGGGAGAGCCTCTGTTTCCTTTAAAGGGTTTTCATTTCATTTTTTCCTTTTCAAACCAAATCTACTAATTTTGCTCTGATCTAAGTTATCTGAGCTCTGCTTTGGCCCTTCCATTCTCCTTTCTTGGTGCATTACCAAGGAAACTGTTACTGCAGAGGAAACAGTAGAATTGGTGAATGAAACATTGAGTGAAAATATATTGCCCCACTTGGAAGCACAGTCAACTCACAGTTAACAGAATCGGAGACCTGCCTGAACGCGAGTTTACGAGCAGAAAGGCATAAACATTTTCAAACAATAGCATCGAGTAAAGTTATTGTTCACCTCTGTGGATGAGGCCTACGAGACTCCTCAAAAGAAATCTGAGCCCACCTGCTTCTTGGCTCTGCCCTTCCAATTCTTCTGCACTTTGCTTTTCCTCAGGACCATTCTCATCTTTCAAGAAAACCGCAAAGGAAAAAAAAAATACATCAAGTCATTTTATGAAATATTTCTTCACGGCTAATATGCAGCACTGAAATTAATTGCAACCAATGTAGCATGACTCTCCATAAAGCAAGGCAGAGAGATGAATCAGAGGCATGAAACAGAAAAATTACCTACATAAATAGGTACATTTATACTCGTCCCTTCTCACATGATTTGCTAGAAGAAATGTTGGACTGCGGTAAACAAAATTCACTCAGCAGTCCTGGTAACATCCCTCTCTTTGCTTGGCATTTCCCCAAATGCAATACACATTTAAATTCCAATCTGCTTTCCTTCTTTAACTCAAGTAACATGCACTGTGTAAGGGAACTTGGCTTATGAATTTCCATGCCTTTTATTCTTCTGTTTAAGATGTCATAAAAAGGTCTATTTTCACTTAACTTGTACATGAGAGTCTAACAATGTTTTATGTTGGCCTAAAATGTAAGTGTGAAAAATAAATAGGCAGATGAAATGAAAGCCATATATTAGCAACTATCTAAAAGTCAATTTTGCCTTTAAGCATATTCTAAATACATGAATTTATAGATAGAAGAGAATAAACTTTTCAAAGATAAGTAGGACCTGACTTTATAACTCCTTGCTAGGAAGGTTTCCAAATCACTGTTTTCTTTAAAAACGAAGGAAATATGAATGATAAATATATATGAGGAGACAAGAACAAAATATAAACCATATGACTAAGTATAGAGAACATAGAAGCAGAATTGACCAGCCTAGATTTATAGAGGACAAAGATATCCACAAACCCTTTCCTTTTTGAGAAATAGAGTTTGTCTCCTGTTTGGATTTGGGTGATGCCATGACTGCGCAGACCCAAGGAAGAGACAGAGGAGATATACTGGGACTTCAGGCTACCTTCAGAGGACTAGAAGCTTCTATTTGTCCCTTTGAAAAGCCAACCACAGCTGTGCACATGTCTGGGCCAGCCTCCCAGGGAGACAGAGGGCTTGAGGTCAAACTGCTAGGTGAATGGAACTGTATGACAACTTAAGCCATTGTCACAGGAGAGGAAGCACCATCCAACAAAGCCTTTTAAAAATTTTTGACCCCTGGGCTGGAGATTTAGCTCAGTGGTTCCAGCGCCTGCCTTGTAAGCACAAGGTCCTGAATTCAATCCCAGTGACCACATAGAATGCTGGGTGTGGTGACTCATGCCCACCAGCAATCAATACCACATACCACAGTGCCGGGCGTGGTGGCTCATGCCTGTAATCCCAGCACTTGGGAGGCAGAGGCAGGAGGATTGCTGAGTTCGAGGCTTGCCTGGGCTACATAGTGAGCTGAGGGCCAGCCTGAACTACAAAGCAAGACCCTGTCTCAAAAAAAAATTTTTTTTTTGACCCCCAAGCAGGGCAAATCATAGACCCTGATACCACTGAGGTGTTTGACTGAACACCACCTGGTGCTACTACTGCTAGTACTACTGGCAGAAAGGAGGAGATGGGGAACTTCTCTTGTGGAGACTTCTGCTAGGGAAAAGAAACCAACTCAGAAGCAATGAAGGAACATTCCGTCAGGAAGCTGTGGAAATCAGCTATTAGAGAGGGTCAGATCTGAACACATTTAGATTTGACCTGAATGAGAGACAAAGTTTATATGAAAATGATGATGCAAAAAGAGATGCTCTGAAGGTTTGGAGGAACACAGCCTGTGAGCATGTAAGTAGGTACAGAAAATCCTCTACCTGCCCAGCACTGTGTCATTTGACATGCGGGACAAAGCATAATCTTTACATGGGAATCTGGGTAACCTTGTATGTTCTCAGACCCATCATTCTCAATGGCCTGTTCACAAGGACCACAGGGCATTTTCTCTCTTGTGGTTCCTCATGTGGGTGAGAGTATTGGCTTTTGCTTTAGGCTGGAAATATCCAACATGGCCATTCTTGCTCCCATCCTAAAGCCAGGCTGGTACGGGAAGCAGTATGCGTCAAAAACCTTGCCAATTCTTCCCCTCCCTCCCAGCAACTGGGTTGAGTAAAGCTGGAGAAATCTGCCAACTTTTCCCCACAGACAGACTTCGTAACACAGATTTCACAATAGGCCTAAAGCCTCCCTATGACAGGCTGCCTTTAAAATAGGTCTGATTACCTCACCCCTTATAGAGCATGGACTGAGAAAAAGACAAACAAGGAAAGAGAAATAATTAAGCTGAGAGAATGCAGAGAATTCGTTCCAGCAGTTTAAAGTGCATATAAATGAAATTCATGGTCAGATTCCCAGTTGTAACATTCTAATAATAAAAAGCAGCCTCGCTATTTTCTGAATGCCCTACTCGTGGGTTTCCCCCTTAGTTCGAAAACATGCCTCCTTCCCTTCCTCCCTCCCTCCCTCTAGCACGGACTCTGGAATAGTACCCTTCTGTCTTACACCTTCAGTCTCTGCTGCACAATTTCCCACTTGCAGTATTTTTGCCTTTGGGAAACAAACTTGCGAACTTGGCATGTTGGTCACAGAGTAAATGTATCCTAGAAGCACACTAGATTTGCCATTTGAGCCACGTGTTCTGGGAGGAAAAGGGTCTGGTGTATTGTTTTCATCAATTTCCAAGACAGTGCACCCGCAAATCCAGCAGGGGGAACCCATGTAGAAGCCTTGCTTCCAAAACCAGCATATACGTTTGTGGGGAATTACATTGGCATTTGTTTCATTTATTTTTAGAGGACATTTTGGCTGGCTTATAAGTTTCCATTCATTTTAAATGCCCCCAACGGGCGATTTCTTAGTGAAACAGTGTATATCTACTGGTAGGGGGGAAAAATCACTTATTCAGTTATTCGTAAGCATTTGATGAGGACATGACTTCCTTTTATCAGTCTCGTCTGATTAACTGTCTTCACAGAAAGCACATAAGAAAAAAGTTACACAGAATTAGGCATAAAAAGTTGTGGATTTTTAAAGGGATTTTAAAAGGCTCACAGTAAATGTGAAGCAGTATTACAGGGAAGTACCAAGCTATTTTGTTAGCTTAAAAATCCCATAAAGAAGCTCCATTCTAAAGAGCTGAATTCTCTTCATTAATACACATTTAAGATCACATATGTACTTTAGATAATGAATTTTCATAGCATTTATATTGAGCGTGACATAACACTTTGCTTTCCCATCCTTGTTTCTCCAGAATCAGTATTCTGACTCCCAGTCACAATTCATATTTATTGAGCACACAACTTACAAGAATATTTCATGAACTTTACAGAAATAAAACAGGAGACTTCTTCTGCAAAGTGAAGTCCAAAAGGAGAAGGAATATACCACTCTCTGTACTACGATAAGAATTCAGTCCATGCAGAATTGCTTATGGGCGAGTTTTGCAAGAGCAAAATCTCAACATCATGGCGATGAATTGCTAACTTCATGTTTGTTGTTCTTTTCACGAGTGGCGCATAGAGATGGGAAGAAGAACGGAAAGCACATCAGATTAAATCCAACATCCTTACAGGGGAAGCAATTTACTATGTGACACCTCTAGTGTCACTCTCTTTTTCTGTCTCTCTCTGTCTCTGTCCCCCTTGCCCTTCCCTCTTTCTATCCCTCTCCCGCTTCCTCCCTCTCCTCCATACCAGGATTGAACTCAAGGCCTCACATGTAATAGGCAAACACTCTACTACTGTGCTACAACCTCATCCCCTGTTGTTAAATTTTACTTTGAGACAGTCTTCCTTAGTTGCCCCATCTGGCCTTGAACGTGTGATCCTCTTGCTTCAGTCTCCTGAGCAGCTGAAATTACAGGCTGTTTCTTATAAAAGCTTCAAAGTTTCAGGCACAGAGATAGTACAGTTTAAATATGGTGATTTTCAGGTTAGAATCTTGGTCCTAATTCTTCAACCCTTTGTGAAAGCATTTCAGTGTATTTCAATGTCCTCTCATTGTGGGTAGAAAATATACCTCACTGATGTTGGATTTGGCTCTTTTCCCTGCTGTGGAGAATGAAATTATATTAATGAGATTCGAGTAAAGGATTGAAATGTGTTTTATGAGTGAATTGGTTATTTGTGCTCCTAACAGTTAGCATGTCAATGAGAAGCTTTGTGGATGCTGGTTTAAGGAAGGTGAGAGATACATGGAGTAGACTTGAACCCAATCCACAGTGTGGGCCAGGCTCAGGAAAGCACACTTGAAATAGAACCATCCAGCTGAGCCCAGCCCACATCCGGTGAAACAAAAGACTCAGGCCTGTGAGGATGAGAATAAGCAAGGACTTGTGAGGAAGGCATTTTTGAATGATTTATTATGCATCATTATTACTGGTGTAAGAAACTGGTAATAGCTGATTCACACAAATAATGTGTTTCCATGTTCTCAAGTCAGAGGGTTTTATCTTGTTTTCTTAAAGTTAGCCAGGATGATACTAATTAATGCCAGGTAGTAATCACTGAATATGGCCTATATTCCACTCAGTTTTCAAATCTTTGAATAGATTATTAAGTTTAATTTTCATGACAACCACATAAAGTACTACTATTCACATTACTTAGGTTAGAAACTGAGTCTCAAAAATGTTGAGTAATTTGCCTAGGATCCCATAACAAGCAAGTATAGTGACAAGGGCCTCTGATACCAGTCCACCATGGCCTCCCTGAAAATAGAACAGATATTTCTTGTCTGGGGAAGCTAGTCAAAGTGTCTGTCAGCAAAATGTTGGAAATGGTGCTTAGCAAAATAAGAGCTGAAGACCTACCTAACCTATTATTTCCTGTGGATTTATTGTTACAGAGAACAGGAAGGACATTGAGATATCCGGGCCTTCTGATATTTATGCCAGATGCGTACAATGCTACATTTTCAAAGTTTAGGTTTTTTTAATGCTAGAGATATTTGTATCCTTATAAATGACCTTATTTATTATATATTCATCTTATTATAAACACTGGTACATGTTTATAAAAGATATTTTTTTCCTTTGGAATAATTTTAAATAACAGAAAGTTGCAACAACAGTATAAGACATTTTTTTTCTCTGAAATACTGAGGATAAGTTGCACACATAAATCACCCCCAACCACTTTCATCAGTCATAACAATATTAGTAGACATTTTTCTACAAACAAGGACATCTTTTTCATAGCCACAGCATAATCAGTCAGATCAGGAGATAAACACTGGTGATTATCCTACTATCTAAGCCATAGACCACATCCAAGTTTTGCCAGTTTTCCAATGATATTCTTCCTGACAATCTAGGAGCGTACACAGCATCCTTTTGGAGCTCTCTTCGGTTTCTTTCAATCTGAGACAACATTCCCCTCCTGACTGCCCAAGTTTAGTGCTGGCTCCTTGGCCCTTTACCACTTTCCTCCCTTTAGCGTGACGACCTTCACACTCCTGCACCTAATACATTACCATAAATCCCCCACTGGTCCTGCTGAATTACTTTTGTCCTTATTGGTACACATGAAGGAGTCAGAGCAGTGAGAGTTCACGTGACTTCACATCTTGTCAGAGCTGGGACTTCAGGTCTACACTATGCTGAAGCCTGAGGTCTGGCTTTCTGCCTTACTATAGTTTGGATACTGGTTGTGTGTGTCCCCTAGGTCTTCCGTACCAGAAGCCTCCCCTAGGGTGCTGGTGGTGAGGTGGTGGAGCCTATTCCTAGCAGGGCCTGGTGGAAGGCGATCACGTTCTGATCAGGAGGGCTCAGGCAGCTCTTGAGGGACTCCATGAGTTCTGCAGGACCATGTTGCTGGCAGAAGGAGCAAGCGTGACCTTGTCACCTTTCTGGATTCCTGGTGTCTCTCTCTCTCTTCCTGTCTTCCTCATGTGTTTCTGCCATTGTGATGCTGTCTACCATGAAGTCCTCACCTGAGGCCAAATACGGGAGCTGTCCAATTTTGAATTTCCAGCCTTTAAAATTGTGGGCTCAGTAATCCTCTCTTCTTTATAAGTGTTACACCACCCTAAGCAGCGCCTTAAACTGGTGAGGGGCCCTGTACACAGTGACCAGAGGATTATGAAAAAATTTCATTTTCTCCCTAAACTGCAATTATTATTTTTTACTCCAATTATATTTTAGTTATCTGTTGTAAAAAAGTTATAATACACTTCCAAGTCCCTTCTTGAACTTCATTAACTTGTGGGACAGCTTAAAAATGTCCTTTTGATAACCAAGTACAGTTCCTAAAATTCACACGAGGCAAAGCACAAGGGAGCAGGAGTAAGAGGGTCCATCTGTTCACACCGCCCTTCCTAGAGCTGGCCTCCAGCCCTCACTCCAAAGGTGGGGCAGTGATGTCCCTACAGGTTTGCTGTCCCTTCTCTTATCCTCCAAGTCTGTTCTCTGCCTAGAGACTAATTTGTTTTCAAAGGAAAGTCAAATCCTGCCAATGCCCTGCTCAGTTATTCTGACGGCAGTGCGGCCCCAAGCCATGGAGACTCCCAGTGTTTCCCCATCCTCCCCTCCTTCGGCAGCCGTGCTGGGGTCTGTGCTATCCCTCCAACCTGTAGTCCTCTCCCCACATCCTAACACTGCCTGACTTCTCTGCTTGCTGTGCTTCCCATCCACTCTCCTTTATCCAGCTCAACTTTTTCTTTATTTCTTTAGCCACTCATCACTTTCTCATAGAACATTTATATAGCAATGGTATTCATATTTGTGTGTGCAAGAACCTGCTTGCGGATAAGCTCCACCCAGATGAGAGTCTTTGCTTAATTTAGTGGTGTCTTCAAAGTACCCAGAAGGAGATCATAGCATGGGCTCAATGAATACTTGTGATAAATGAAATATATTTTCTCCTTATCTGGACTTGCCTCACAAGTTCATGGACGAATCAGGAAGAAAGGGAAAATTATCCTTTATTCTGAGGCCTTTAGATTATTTATGAAATAAGAGGTTTCTAAGTCATGTGGATAAACAATTTTTTTTTGAGGGAGGTAGCCTAAACTTAAGAGCCAAGGTTTCTGTGATAATATGCCTACCTTACTGGAATGATGATGAGCTACAAAAAAGAAATCGTTTCTTGGGTCAGCTGTTATATATTACAATAAAGTACTTCAGACTAATGGTTTAAGCCCTCATAGGAAGGTAGCGTGGCACCCACAACTTATGAGGGAAATGCTGAGCTGCGTACTCTTATCTGATGGAATCAGCTCTGCCCAAAGACTCATGGGTAGTCTTCAGCTCTAGGGCAGAAAAGATAGTTCTCTCAGCCCTACCTCTGCAAAACAATTTCTCAAACAGCACAGTAACTCATGTGGAAGGAAGAGGAAATAATAGAATTGGTTCTTTTTACAGTGTGTGTGTCAGTCAAGAGAGAGCTTACTGTGAGACATATTCAAGGGGGAGAAACACACGAGACCGTGGTGGGCAACTGTTGCTCCTGTATCTTCTCTGCTGGGGCATGCAGAAGGGGCACAAATGGAGCACAAATGCTCACTAAGGAGCATCTCTAATATCTGTGAAAAAGGACTGAATTTTATAGCATTTCAACATCAGAGGTATGACCCTGACATATCAAACTTGCTGTGGCATATCTTGGTATAAAAATAACATAAGCCAATGCACCAGAGATCTATTTTCAATATCACACATACCCCCTTAATAGATAACATATGGTTTCCCATATGACATGTTAATACAAATACTTTTACTCTGATATGGTTAGTTTTTAATCCAAGGATTTCCAAGTACTTTACAAACACTATTCATTAGCACAACCTTCCCTGGGGAAGTTGCAGTGCTTGGTAGAGAAACAAAGCATCCTGCACACAATCAATAACTATTAAGGAACAGCAATAATAAGAAACATATTAATGGGGCTTTATAAAAAATAAACTAGCAAATGTTAATTAAGGAACTTTCCCAAATCTTCCAAGGACTTAATGGTGGATCTGAGACTAGAAGTCAAATTCTGCTAAAATTTACAGTTGATCCACTAGTGCTGCTGGTAAATTGACTGTCAATCACACCTATTCTCAGGTTTGCATATAAGCTGATGTCTACCCTATAACTGGGAAAATTATAACCAAAGTTGGGTTACCATAATAATGTGTCAATAGGAATTTCTTACTCTCTCTGCCTCTCAAATAAAGTGACAATTGTACTTTTCCATTAACTTCAAGCCCTGAGGTTAACTTTGCTTCTAGAAACTATATTTCTCCAGGTTGTCATTTATGTTCCTGAATCAAGATTACCAGTGTGCCTACACATTTGTTTAAAACAGGCACTGTGCAGATGTTAAATACAGTTGCTGGCAAGAGCAACTGGCTTTTTTTCTTTTGTTTTTTGCTTTCTTGCTGAAGAATAGAAAGTATATAAAGATGTTCTTTAAATAGAAGAATCATGCCATGAATAAATTCCAAAGCCGTTAGGTACCTTTGTTGTCAATTAATGTCTGCAGGGTACCTACAGAGTTCAAGATGCGGGAGACTGAGTGAATTAGGCCCCTTGGAAGACAATGGCCTTCCCCTTTGGAAGGTGGCAAAAGAGAAGGAGGACATGGTGTCATGAGATGTGATGAAACACAAGATGAAATTGAGGCTGAGGATGGTTAGCCAGGAAAATTATGAAACATACTTGGTACCCGTATATCTGAATCAAGCTAGAGGGTTTGCCTCGTGTGAAATGTGGTTCCTCGGGACATGACTGACAGCAGATGTACAGAGGAAGACAGTGTGTGCACTGGGGCAACTCCCAGGAGAAAAGTCTCTCGTGTTGGAAAAAAACTGACTTTGTTTCCTCTCTGGGGTATAGTGTAGCAGACATGTATACCTGAGGTTGGGACTAGCCCCATATTATCTTGGGAAATGAAAGGCTTCATTTCAATGTTTTTAAAAAGCATTTTCCTCTTTTGAAATATTTGTTCATTCTGTGTTGAGACTTACTATTTTAGAGAGTAAATTTCTTTTTTTTTGAAAAACTGATTTGGGATTTTGAAGTTTAGCATGAAAGTAATATGTAGGTTTTCCATGATTCCATATAACCTTCTTATAATTAGGCACCCACCCTCAGCCCTAATATAATCTGAAAGCTTGATCACCATTCTAGAGCTGACTGATAATGATAAACATGATGGTACTCTGTGTGTATGTTTTATTACTATTTAAAATTGCAGACTTATTTATTGACCACATTTGTATTTAATATATATTTGATGTTGCAGAATACATGTTCACATGTGGTTCCACTGACTTCATATAAAAATACAACTGTCCCATAGTAACCACACAGGATCAGCTCTAGAGTAATGGATACAAGATCCATGTAAGCTCCACTCTATCACACAGTGGGTTACTTACAATACCAAGTAGTGCAAATGCCATGTGAATACTTGTTCTGCTGAACTGTTTAGGGAATACTGAGGCAAAAATTCTATACATCTTCAATATAGATTCAACATTTTTCTGGGTGTTTTCAGTCCTCAGTTGGACGAATCTGAAGATGCAGAACCAAAGGATATAGAGGGCAACTGTAATGTGCAAGTGGAGAAACCACAGACTTTTAGGCAGACAGTGCAAATGATTACTATGCATAAAATTTTAAGTATCAATGAGCCTCTCTAGGGTCTCATAGTTTCCTGCTACAAATGTAAACGAGAAGTTATTATATCTTAAGCAGTGCTTCTCCAGCCTCACCAAGGGTCCGAAGCCCTTGGCAGGCCTGTTAGAGTGCAGATTACAAGTTGTGGTTTAGCAGAGCTGTGGGGCTAGAGGAGGCAGAAATCTTTCCTCTCTAACCATTTCAAGAGATGCCCTTGATGCTGCTGTGGCTGTGGCAACCATATTTTGATTATGATCTGTCTAGATTCTGGTAGGAGGTGAAAGTGTGGTAAGATTTACTTCCAATCATTAAATCTGGCTATGATCTCGGCTGGGTTATATCTCCCCACTTCTGAATTTTGAAAGACGTGACTTGAGTAATCCCTTAAAATAACAATTATTTCACAGAAGGGAAAAGTTAGACTTTTCATAAAATCAATATATAAAATTTATCTTTTCCTACAGTTTCACAAAAGATCATAATTAAACCACTTTATCTTGAAATCTTTGAACCAAACTTTGCAAGGGACCCTATGCTGAGCACTGAGACCTCGGATTGAAGAAAGGGGAGCCCATCTCCTCCAGAAGGCAACTGTGGAGACAGATGGCAGACCTGTAACCCCAGGGAGGTGCAACAGGGAGCTGGAGGAGGCCGGCAGGGCCACGGTGCTCTGAGGCTGAGCACCTGCCTCTGGGGGATCGGGAGGCCTCAGAGGAGACATGGCCTCCGCTAGGCCTTTTGTCATGAGCACATGCGCATGGAGCATCCAGTCCTTCCAGGCTCTGTCCTTTCGAACGGCACTGCCCACTGCGGTAGCCACTGCTCGCCCATCACTACAGGGTACTGGAAATGTGGCGAGTCCAAACTCAAGAGGGCCATGAATGCAAAATGCATAACTAACCCCAGGGACAGTGCCAGCAATGTAAAATATCTCACAATTATGTGGTTTACATGTTGAAATGATTTTTAGACATACTGGATTAAACACAGAGTTAAAATTAAGTTCACCTATGTTTTTCCATTTTTAAAATGTGGATTTGCAAATGTTTAAAATGATATCTGCATCTGTGACCTATGTTGTATTTCCATTGAACAGCATTGTTTTAGAAAGAGCGAGCGCCAGGAGGTGCCATGGAGCTGTGTGGCCTGGGGCCGATGGATGCCCTCACCAAGCTGCCAACCCTATGGTGAGCCCAGTCACTCTGACTTGTGTTTGTGTATTGGTGACCTCTCCTCATTCACATGCTGTCTGGGAGCTTTGTCTGTCCTGTACAGCATGTCTGTCCCCCAACGCTGATGTTGGGAGTCTCTACCCAGAAGCAGACCTCAATCCATGGGGAGGGGGAATTGGAGCACTAGCACCTCCAGCCAGGCTTTCAGGCCTCTGAAGCAGGACTGCCCTCAGGACCAGTCCACCTGTGACCAGAGCAAACAGCCTTCTGGTCCACCCAGCTGTGCTCCTACTCTTCCTACTGCTCACTCCACCACTCTCCTGCTGGTGCTTCCCTAGAGCTCTTCTTCAGTCAACAGCTGAACTTGAGTCCTTGTCTTGGGCTCTATTCAAGGGAACTTGGCCTAAGAAAATTTTAAGCCACATAACTACACACACTGTCCCCAGTCATGTTAAGTGCTAATTAAGAGAAATGCAAGTTGCCAATTTGGCACCTAACAAGATTATGGGAGAGGGCTTCCCTGTGGAAGTGGTGTTTAGGAAGTGAAAGTAATTAGTGGAATTTCATGAAGTGGAGAAGGATGAGTATCTAGGTGGAGTAAAGAGCAAGTCGAGGAGCCTTCTGTGGGGGAAGTAAACCAAACCAAACCAATCTCTTCTAAGATTTGGGCAGGGCCAGTGGGCCGTGTTCAGATGCGGGTGACATGAGATTCACCCAAGCAGGTGGTATTCAGGGAATGGAGCGGGGTGATTTGGGAGAACATTCCCTGGGCTGGGGAACAAGACCCAGAGGGGAAAGAGAGCATGTGTATTTGAGGCATGCAGTCATCTGCTTTATTTGGAGCGCAACTGCAAGAAGAATGGAGTCAAGGACAAAGCCGGGTGGAAAGTAAGTGCTTGCATTAAAAAGGGCTCTGTCCCCTTCACTAGGACTGGGCATGTCTAGGGAGGGCAGTAGGGAGCCATGGAAGGTTTCTCTCCACATAGCTACTTTTGGGGACATGCATTGAGCAAGGTGGGGCAAAGGGGGCAGTGAATAAACAGCTTCCTTGGAATTGATTAAATGCTGCAAAGAAGAGATGACAATGACCGAAGACAAAGGGATAGTGGGTGAAAAGAGAGAGAACAGGATGGGTTGAGGAGATATTTAGGAGGCAGAATCAATGGCTTTGGTCAATAGCTGTACAGAAAGGTAACAGATTAGACATGGTGTCACATTTTACTAGAAAAGCTCTGAGCTATCCCGATTAACATTCATTAACAGCTGCATAATACAGATATAATTAATCCTCTCTAGATGGACCAACGGTGTTCCTGGATCAGTAACTCTCCAGACTCCCAGAGCTAGCAGGGAGCGTAAACAGGATTCATGACTTGGTCATTTACAGCTACAGTGCTGTAATGCTGAGCTGAAGGACACTCCAGTTGGTGGCCAGGGAAGATGGGAGGTTTGGGGACCAAAGGGGAACACAAGCCTCCTAGACTGTGCAATGGAGATATTTTAGCAGAAAGAAGAGGGGCCCAATATGTGGAGGGACAAACAGTCCAGTAAAATTCAGCCTCTAAAATAATATGTTGAAAACTGGTGTAACTTTTTTCACAAATTGAGAAAAATTTAATATCAAGCGAACGTGTGGTGGCCGCTTTGCGTGTGGTTATGCTTTTTGCAGATATTCTTGGTGAGATTTTCTTTTTCCTTTCATGACCTTCTCTGGCTTGTACAATTTGACTGATGGTCTGAGACATTTGCTTCCAATATCTGTTCTCTTTCTGTCACAAATGGGATGTATCCCATTGTAAGCCCTCAGGGCCAGCCTCAGCAAAAGGACAACCGCATACTTTCTGTGGTTTTCAGACTTATCACAATTCTCCTTTTCCATGTCTCCAATAGCACCCTTTCTGTCTCATGAAGCTGTATGTGAAAAATCAGCTGTCACTTTCTATTTAGTATAAATTGGTTTTATTTAGTAATGGACCTATCACAGCGCCACAACTAGGATAACAATAGTCTTCATTCCTGTGACAGAAATTCCACATTGCTATACTGAACAGAGACTGCTGGAACCCCTTGGTCTTGAGTTACCCAGAGTCATAGTGGGATGATGTTTTCCTTTGAATACATGAAATCCTGTGCACCTCTTTTCTATGCCACTTCCCAACCATCTGCTAGGACAAGACCTACAGCAGAGAATCATCTTACATGATAACCACATTCTTACCTGTCACCTGAAAAACACTCAGTGGACTCAAGGACCAGGGAAAAAATTGTCAAAAATGGTTGATGAGGGCTGGAGGTTTAGCTCAGTGGTTCTGGCTCCTGCCTCGCAAGTGCAAGGTCCTGAGTTTGATCCCTAGAAACCACATACAATGCTGGGTGTGGTGACTCATGCCCACCAGCAATCAATACCACATACCACAGTGCCGGGCGTGGTGGCTCACACCTGTAATCCCAGCATCGGGAGGCAGAGACAGGCGGATTGCTGAGTTCAAGGCTTGCCTGGGCTACATAGTGAGCTGAGGGCCAGCCTGAACTACAAAGTGAGACCCTGTCTCAAAAAAAAAAAAAAAGGTTGATGATGCTATGTTAGAAAAGTCAATATCGATATCCATAGGCCACATACAAAGACAAATAGGAACATCTGCATCTTCTCCCCAGGTGGCAGCGCAGGCCACAGATAACAGTGTGCTGCCCATAGGCATACTGCTACAGATACTTTCTTCGTCTCTCTGCCAGCCTGCTCAGTTTTCAGAAGTCTGTCCTTATCGAATGTACCTTTTTGGATGGCTATCAAAGCATCCCACCTGTTCTCCCAAAAACACGGAAGGTTCACACATGTGAGTGTGACATGAGATCAGTGAGAAGAGAAACCTCTGCAAGGGATGGCATGCAAGAGGGAACCCTCTCTGCCCGGCGGACACCGGCCTACTCTCCCTCACGGGCTCTAGGGACAGTCACTTCGCATGTGAGGAGACAGTGGGTGCCGCTGAGTGACACGGACAGAAACAGCTGAGTGGGAGAGCGTGAGAGAGCAGACCACGGGAGCGCAATCCCACTGCCGTCGCTCGGGGGTGGCTGCTGGGCTTTCTATCTTCTTGGCAGCTTGCTTCTGCGAATGCATTATTCTACTTCTTCCAGCCCACAGTATTAACGGCATATTATCCTGGATGCAGTGAAGCTAATTTCTCTGTTTCATAGACACCTAGAAGATCTGTAGTTTCTGGAAGAGTCACAATGGCCTTAGGTGTTGCCATGTGATCTGCAGATGAGGTTTTCTTATGTTATAAAGACTCCCAAATAGCAATGTAATGAAGATTGCATGCATCGGTCAAAAACATGTCAAGTTGGATCAAAAGTTCTTCCAATCACATGACAATATTAGGAAAAATATTCAAGTATATGCATATGCTTCTTGAACTATTCAAACAAATGGCAAGTGGATAATTTCCTCAATAATTAGCTAATATATTTATGATCAGAATAATTTACAGGAAAGAACAACTTATTACAGGAAGAAACATTATGAACTCAAAATTAAAGATGACCCTTTAGAGTATGTCCCAGTAAAGCTAATTAAATGATGATTTTTTTTGGGGGGGGTCATTTTTCATTACAACTAATAATGAGTCCAATGTGGAAAACTACAAAAGGGTTCAACAGAGACTTAAAACCACAGTTACTGTGATTAGAAAACACCTATGTATGCTTGATTTACTGGCTCTTTAAATTATTATGTCAGAATTCTGCCCTCTTGTGAGAGCTGGCCAGGTTCTGTGTAGTTTTCATGTAGCACCTTAATTCTGCAATTCTGTAGCTGGGCAAGTTTGGGCATGGGAGTGAAATGAGAACGAGGCTGTTCTTAACCGTGGCTATAAAACATTGAATACAAGGAGCTGCTTTGAGTTTTTCCTGTGCTTTCTGCTAGTATGGATTCATTAATCATGTATCTATATTTTTATACATTTTCTTTTGTTGACACATGGGGTAGGACTAATGTCCCAGTCAAATTAAAATGGATTTATTTATTTATTTGTTTGTTTGTTTGCTTTTGAGACAGGGTCTCGCTTTGCAGTTCAGGCTGGCCCCTGAGCTCACTATGGTGCCCAGGCAAGCCACCACGAACTAAGCAATCCTCCTGTCTCTGCCTCCTGAGTGCTGGGATTACAGGCGTGAGCCACCACGTCCGGCACTGTAAAATGGATTTATTTTTAAGACTGCTCATGTACAGATTTTGAATCCTCTGGGTGATAAAGATAGAGGATTCCTCTGTGTGTGTGTGTGTGTGTTACACACTACTGATAAGACACACTGATGTTAGAGAAAACAGTGGAAGAATAAAAACCATGATGAGAATGGATTCTATTCCCTCATTAACAGTCGGATCTGACTCAAATTCTTATTGCCATAGAAAGCCCTTTCGGTGTCCATATTTAGTGAACAGAAAGGAATGCTTACCGACCTTCCATAGATTCTCCACTCCCTGTGTTGGAGAAGGTTATTGTTATTCACTTGATGGATAGAAATGCAAAATGAGTTCTCTGAGAGACCATCACCCTGCAGGTCTATAATTCTTCGCTGACAGTACCACATTAGTCATTTCAGTGACTTAATTTTTGAACCTGTTTCTGTCTCCCTGAAGGCATGAGAGGAATCCTATGTAAAATGTACCCAACCTGAAAAAGAAGTCCCAGCTCTTTACCTAGAGTAAGATAAATTAGGTCTCTTTAGGAAATTTGAGAGATCTGGAAAGGGGGTGGTGTTGAGAAGCACAGCTAAAATATTTTCAAGGACACATTTCTTTATGAATATTTCTTTATGGTTACTTAGGGCAGGAACTGAACACTTGTCTTTGTACATACAGCCTGAAATCTGAGATTACTTTTATGTATTTAAAGAGTTGTAATAAAAATGAAGAAAAATATGCAACAGAGGCCACAGGTGGCTGGTAAAGCCAGGATGTACTGTACTTTGGTCCTTTACACAGGTGTGTTGACTTATCTTAGCACAGCTCTCTGAAAGTGCAGATCCAGCAGCTCAGGATATTGCACATCTGGACTCCTTGTTGAGGGGTGATAACTCACATGGTAAAGGATTAGCTCGGCCCTTTCTAAAATAACCTGCAGCCTCCTCCTGACCACCAGTGACATCACTTTCTGTAGGACAGCAAAGTCCCCACGAGTTCACAGATTCTCAGACCTCAGATGGTATTGGAAAGGACTTTGGAGCTTAAGTCAATAAGAGGATTGCATATTTGAGGAAATCTTATAGAATCTAAGGATGCAGACACAGCCAGGATGTAGGCAGTCTTGGAACAGGAAGCTAGAAAGCTGTTTGGGATTACGCTGGTTGTAAAAATACACCCACAAATTGAAGCTCCCTTCAAGAGATGGAGCTTACCAATTCCCCTGCCTTTGAGGACATGGTGCTTTTAGGCACTTGGTTCTAATCAACAAAATTAAAAGCGACAGTGTGTCACTTTTGTGATGGAATTACAAATGACTGCCCCTTCCACCCGGGGTGTGCTCGCATGCTACGAGTCACGTGCTCTGAGGAAGCTAGCTGCCTAGCTGCTAGGAGCCACATTGGCCTGCGGAGCGGCCCGCATGGCCAACACTGAAGTCTTTAGCCAACGCTTGTGAGGGCGTCCAGAGCCAGGTTCCTCCAGACACAGTGTGGAGGGCGCGGGGGTGAGTACGTGGGGCAGCAAGCTGAGTAGACTCCAGGGACACACTTTCTCTTTGGTCGAGAATGTGATGAACCCAGCAGGGACTGAGCTAATTTGAGCTTTTGTTTGTCTTTTCTTTGCACATTCTTCTGCTTTCATAGGCCAGATCTGTGTAGGATTCAGTTGAGTTCATCTAATCCTTCATCATTTATAGAAACAGCTTTTGCATTCCAAGTTTAAACAGTGAATTTCCTTTAAAAAAACACCCCGTTCTGTCCTTCAGGGAGTTACCTTCTGGAGGGTAAGCTGCTCACCCCCGGTATTCTCTCCCTTTCTCCTTGCTTCCCTTCTTTACTTAATAGCTTTTTCTTCCCCTTTCTGCCCGTTATTCTCTAGTGCCTCCCTGATGGCAGAAAGCATCAACCCACCTCCACGCCACCCTTTTCTTCCTGTTCCTCTCGCTCAGATGCCCACTGATGCACCTGCAGCTCCTTCCAATGTGGCCTAGTGCTCTCATGTGGCCAGAAGCAGCTGAAACTCACATAGGAGGAATTTCAGACGTGATCCCTACTGAATTTGGTGTTCAGTCCTATAAAGGTTACCACAGACACTCTTAAAGTTTTCCAGGTATTGAGTACTCACTACGATTTAGTGTGATACTGTGATACAGTGAGTGATAAATGTTTGCCATACATTTCTAGGCCCTGCATAGATTTCCCTAAACTTACAATTTTCAGCATGATAGGAGCAGTGTTTCTCACTCATAATAAGCTCCTTTCAATCTTGCCTCAGAGTTTGATAGTAAGGTGAAACTCTCATGGACAGGTAGCTCCTGAATGGGACTGGATTCCAGAGGTATCCACCACGTGGTAAGAGCAACAGAATAGTCAGTCTCACCTCTTGATTTCTGGAAAGGGGAGAAGGGCTAGAAATTGAAGTACTCATCAATGAACAATGACTTGTCGGTCAATCCTATGTAACAAAACCTCCATAAAATCCTACGCATTATGGTCTGGGCAGCTTCTGGGTTGATGAAGGCACCTACATGCAAGAAGGGCAGTGCATGCCAACTCCACCTGGACAAGAAGTCCTTGCTGAGAACCTACCTGATCTCACCCTTTGGCCGCTTCCTTTGGCTGTTCATGGGAATCCCTTCTACTAAGCAGACAGTACTAAATGTAGTCTTATCAAATCTGAAGAGTGGGCCGGAGATTTAGCTCAGTGGTTCCGGCGCCTGCCTCTCAAGGGCAAGGTCCTGAGTTCGATCCCGGTAACCACATACAACAATGCTGGGCGTGGTGATTCACACCCAACAGCAATTAGTACCACCACGTACCACAGTGCCAGGCACGGTGGCTCACGCCTGTCATCCCAGCACTCAGGAGGCAGAGGCAGGAGGATTGCTGAGTTCCAGGCTTGCCTGGGGTAGAGAGTGAGCTCAGGACCAGCCTGAACTCAAAGCGAGACCCTGTCTCAAAAAAAAAAAAAAAAAATCTGAAGAGGAGGTTGAGAACATCTTCCCCTGAATTTGTAGCCAGGTCATCAGAAGTACAAGTGGCCTAGATTTGAAACTGGTATCTGAAGAGGGGGTGCTGTTGTGGGGTGAGCTTTTCATCTGTGGCTCTGATGGTGGCCTGTGTCTTATCAGAATTAAACTCAATTATTCAACACCCAGTTCCTATTCAGACAGAAAAATTGTATGGGCAAGAAATCATGCCTTTGTCAATAGTGTTAAAAGCAAAAACAGATCCAGTAGCCACAGTAATAGTATTTAAATTTTATGTTAAATGCTTTGCATGTATGAGCTTACTGTAGCCCTATCCCAAAATCTGTGAGGTAACACTGTCCTCTCTCTACCCAACTACCTTTTGCTTCAGTATCATAAATCAAACACTGTACACTGTACAAACAAGGCAGATACTTTCCCTTTGAGCTGCACTCCCAGGACATTTACCTCATTTCTTAGATAAGGCACTTGATGCTTTCAAGTAAGTACTGTATCCAAATTCACATTTATTAAGTAGGAATTTAAATCTGGGCTAAATGCCTGAGGACTATTCTCATTCTTGGAGGTTCACCTTCTTTTTAGTCCACCTTCTTTTCAAAAATTACTGTAACAAAGTCTACTGTTTCATACCAGCTTGCCATGACCTTCATCTCTCAAAGATCTTTGCAAATATGGATGTCAAAAATTTCTGGAAGATAGAATGAGCTGTTGTCAAATAACCACAGGTCTGACATTCCAAGGACTCTTCTCTGCCCAAGAAAGGAAGAGCTTAAGCTTATATTACAGATCAGACACCTTCCCGGGGAGAGAGCTGACAGGGTTCCTGGAACTGTAGTCTTCACGATGTTTTTGCTGGCAACATTTTCTTACTCTATGCCCCTGTCTTTTAGTTCCTAAGGCGCTCTTTAACCAGAGACTTTTTTTCTTATTTTAATATTTTCCCCCATGAAAGTATATTTCACTTAAGAGAAATGATCTAGTCAGAGTAATTCCCTCTGTCCATTTGCTCATTCATTCATTCATTCATTCATTCATTCATTCATTCATTCATTCATTTGGCCACAGACAAATATTTATAGAGTCCTTTGGATTTAAAAATGACCTTTCTTTGAAATGTAGACACCATTTCACCTATGGAGGTAAATACATATGAAATTTTATGACTGCATCTGTGCTCAGTGTGTGTGTGTGTGCGCGCGCATGTGTGTGTGTGTGTGTGTGTGCAATACAATGTCTGCTTTGACCAGAGTTGAACTTTCATAGTAGAAATCCTTTACCCTGGAGATGAAAAAGGGGTTAGTAGCCATAATAATTGAGAGTTTTCAACATAACGAGTAAAAAATATTCTATAAACTGAAAAAAAGAAAGACAAGTGAAGAGGTACATTCTAAACTTATGTATGTTATAATATTCAGGAAACTGGCTTTTATTTCCTTCATCAGCTGAAACTTCACTGTTAGCTCAGAAGGGCCTAGGAACATCTTGGCTGGCACCTGTTGGAGAAATAATGGCAGGCTTACTAAAGAGAGAGCCACCATAGATGGCCAAAAAGGCTTAGGCACAAAGAAGAGCAAAAGCTTTAACATTTCTTAGGGGAAACAACACATAACAGGAAGATAATCATTTGACTGTACTTTTTTCTGGGAAACTAGTAAGATTGCCTGACAGTTCTGGACATAATTTTGCTGCATTGAGTCATATTTTTACCCTACATGGACTATTTTAAAAGAAATTTGATTTCTGGAGTTTCTTTTGTATAAAAGAGAGAGACAAATGGGTGTTTTTTTCCCCAAAGGAAGTAATGGTAACAATAATATTAGTAGCTAGCACTTTCGATTGTCCAGTGTATGTTTACATGACCATCATCATGCTTTTCTTCTCTATATTTTACTTCTAATCTTTGCCCAAATCCTGAAGAATTAGGACTAGTATTATTTTATTTTACAGATGGGAAAAAGGAGGCTTATCGAAGCCTACAGTTCAGTGAATGGTAGATCTGGGATTCAAATCTAGGTCTGGGTATGTTTTGTATCTTTTCTAATTTGATGGTCAACGTGGTGCTTCTCATGTTGTCTTTGGGCCCAGGGAAATTTCCCAACTCATCTTGTGAAAGCCCTCATTGCCATCAGAATTATGTATTAATAATAATTTAATTAAATTTCTACCATCCTACTCAATGTAAAATCATCACTATTTTTGTTTTAGGGATTTATTTCCTTTGTATTCCCCATCCCAATAAATATCCTCTTTAGATTCCAATAACCTTCTAAAGGCATCTTTTGGCAGTTCAGCGATAAGATGTTTGGTCATATTTCACCAGCTTCTAAATCTGTGGTCAGCAAAGCTAGACTGTTTCAAACCTGTCTTATCAATATTAATATTTGTAAATATAACACTGCAGCATGTCCATAATCAAGTATAAAGCAGACACCTCAGGGTTCCACCTCCTAATATCTAAACCTGACTCTGAAAATCAGGTCTTAAATCCATAAACTGGCTTTTCCCTTCACTACTAAGATTTGTTTTCTAAACTGCACTTACAGGAACTGTGACCTGCATAATGGCCCTGAAGGGCACTAGCTATTGAAACATATTGCTGGTAAAGCTATTAGTAGATGATGAGGTCCCACATTCCTTAATTTAATGGGCAGTAGACAAGGAAATCCAGCAGGGGTTCAACAAGAGGGAAGTACTTCTGTTATGCTGCCAATGTATAAACACCAGGCTTCTAAAAACCAGGTTACCACAGAGTCCAGAGAAGGAGTAAATAGAAGCTCAAAGAATTTCTAAGTAAATAGAAGCTCAAATTTCACTTTTTTTTTTCATTTTACCATGGAAAATGAAGTCACTCATAAACAGTATTTTTGGTATTCCTTTGACTCACTGTCAAATAGCTTGGAAATATAGAAAGACCTCCTAAAAAATTAATAACCAAATTTTAAAAGTTCAAGTCATTTCTTTCCAAAGCACTCTCTTTTGGGTCAACACCTAAATTTTATGCCCGTATGACTTTTTCTTATCATTGGATCCTTTTCCTCTTTTCTGTTTCCTATGAACTCACCCCATGACCACAGATATGACTTTTTGTGGCCTTTGTTTTCTCTTCTAGTATTTTCTCACTTTCTTCACCATGTTAGTTTTCCATTTGATACCTCAGTGCTCAACCTGCTTTCACTTGCCAAGGCTTTTGTGCCTCCCTGAGTGGATCTCTGGTTGGCTATGCATTGTCTACAGCTTATCTCTGTACCTCCAGTCTTCAAGGTGGGATTCTTTTTGGTGGTTTCAATGTTCCTCTGAAAATACCCTTTGGTGTTTCCTAACACTGAAGCAAGAGGGGACTGGATAACAAACTACATTATTAAATGTAACATTATGTCCTTTCTACTTTTATAGTGGAGCCTTGACTTACAAATTTAATTTGTCTCCAACAGCTAACTATAACTCAAGTTGGTCAGTGAAGGCTCAGGCTCCTCTACACAGCCTTCAAAGTCTCTCTCCTGTACACAGGCAGATCTCAGTGTCCTTAGTGAGATGCTGGCCCAGGATTTCTCAATTAAGCTCACATAGGAAAAAATGTTGTAATGTTCCTTCCAGAACTCTTTTAGGGTTAAGTCTATATCTGAGACCATCTGGAAGCATAAGCAGCCAGGATTCAGATCATAACTCAAGACTTTAGTCACTAGTTAAAGCTAAAATTTTAATGATAACTCAAACTGTTCACATGTCACACCAATTGGAACTTGAGGGTACACTATATTTTCTATCTCAAAAAAAGAAAATAATGCAAGATTCAATCATCAAATATTTATTGCTGATTATGATAGAATGTTCATGATTCATTTTTTCTGCAGATAGTTTCCTTGTTTTCCAGTGGGAAACCACTGAGCTGTCATTTTCAATCCAAGAGTTTCCTGGTCGACTCCATCTTCCCCTTGTGTTTGTCCCACTCCAGTTGCAAAATTGCCCTGTGACCCAGGCCCAGGGATGGCACTGCATGTCTCTGACCTTGACAACTGGGATTCAAAATTGCCTGGCATCTGGCCAATCAGAGTCAGGAAAGCTCAATTTCAGATTTTTGTAGTTGTTGTTGAGAAAGAAGCATATCTTTTTTATTTTTGCGGTACCAGGGATCAAACTTGGACCCTTGTGCATCCAAGGTTGGTGCGGTACCAGTTGAGCTAAATCCCCAGCCCTAGAAGCACATCATTTTGACTGGATCAATGGTAGTTGCTGGGCTACCTTTGCACAGAGAAACAGAGTATCAGCAATAAAGCCAATACAGCCAGACAGAGCACAAAGAAGTAGACAGAAACCTAGTCTTGATGCATTTCCTGAGCCAGTATTGTGTGGTCTTTTCAAATGCAGGCTTGTTAAAGCCAGTTTCAAATGGCATCTGTGTCCTTAAATTTGAGAGTCTTGGCCCATACAGACACCTAGAAGGTTGCATGTGGTTCTGATCTGTGTTTCCAAGTCAGTAGCAAACTGGGAGTTTTAAAAATGACTCACTTAAAAAGTATGTGCACAATTGCATATGCTCATCCTTTCAAGGCCTCAGCTATGCTGAACTGTGTTAAGACCATCACCAGAACGTCATTGCACGTTAAAGATGATTTCCACAAAGAGCTTCAGAGACAAGTCTTATCTGACTTCCCTTTTATTCTTTACCCTTCTTCTTATACCCCCATTTACCACCCAAACTGTCAAGTAGAGGAAAAAAATATATATATCCTCTAACTTGGCTGTGGTACAATCCCCCATTTCCTATTACTTCTCTGATGGCGCACATTCAAAATGCAAATTTTTATACACAAAGGAAGAATAACTCTTGAAATAGCGCATGGTGCCATTGAGGACTTGAAGTTCACACTTGATTTAGTAGATCTGCACAGACAGTAGAGTGTGACTGTCCTCTCAGCAAAAGCAGTAGAGTTCAGAGTCAGCACATTTTCTGGGAGAATGACTTTCAGCAGGAACCATGGATGATAAGTCTGTGACAGTATAAGTGAACTTAGGCTTTCACAGAATCAGGCATTTTGAAAGAGACCATCAAGATCACAGCGATCAAATCTTTCTATTGACAGAGACCCGAGTCTTACTGAAGTAGATCAACATAGACAGGAAGCCAGAGTTTTAATGTCTCCAGTTGCACCTACTGAAATCTTCTCACTCTTGAATGCTGAGCCCCAGGTTCATACAGTCTAGATACTGATTTCCTCATTCACCTCTTTCTACATCTGCTTGCTTTCTATTAGTCATCCACAGTATTTTTTTTTCTGAGCCGCATGGCACAGGGTTTCACAAGTTACATACATATGTGTGTGTACATGTATGATGGATAGTGGAACAGTCTGTTTTCCAAAACTAGTTGTACCGCTGCATGTCCCATCCCACCTACTTTCTTGGTTTTGCTTGTTTTTATGTGAGTTTGACACTTTCTGGAAAGAAGTAGTATCTATGTTCTTTTCCTTTGAATGTGAAAATCTTTGTCAACCACCCCAACCAACAGAATGTGGTAAAAATTACATGGAGCTTTTGTTAAACAAACAAACAAACAAACAAACAAACAAACAAAAAACAAACAGGGCTAGAGATTTAGCTCAGTGGTTCTGCTGCCTGCCTAGCAAGCACAAAGTCCTGAGTTCAATCCCTGATAACAGCAATACTGGGCATGGTAACTCACACCTACCGGCAATCAGTACCACATACCACAGTGCTAGGCGTGGTGGCTCACACCTGTAATCTCAGCACTCCGGAGGCAGAGACAGGAGGATTGTTGAGTTTGAGGCTTGCCTGGGCTACATAGTAAGCTCAGGGCCAGCCTAAATTATAAAGTGAGATCCCATCTCAAAAAAACAAACACACAAATAAGCAACAGTGATATGAATGCCAAGGTATATGTGGCCTTAAAATAAGGACTTTAGAGGTTCTGAGAAAATGTACCACGAATCAGTCCTGAGATGCCTTGTGCTAGTAGATGACATGGAGGGATAATACAAAGCTCTAGTTCTGCCCCCTTTAATGGTTTGAGTCTTCCTAGCTCAGGGCTCAGGCCAGTGAGGGGAAGAAGCTCTGCAGGACTTTATCTTCAATTTCTGAGTTGCCTTAGCTGATACTGGGGAGATTAGAGCCAAACCACCCTTGCTGAGCATTCTTCAGCTTACATATATATGGGCATGATACTTGTCATTGTTTTAAGCCAACAAATTTTAAGATGATTTGCTAGGGGATCCATAGATCTCTGCCCAAGACAGAGATTGTCTGCTTTTGTGACTTTGCATGAAGAAAGCATTCAGGAGCCTGCCTGTCAGGGTAATTTGGATGATTTTAGAGCTAAGAAAGAGAAATTCCAACTAACCAAGGGCTGAAGATGCTGAGGCTTAATGTGCAAACACAAATTCATGGCATGACAATGCAAGAAAGGAAAAATAAAATAAAACAGAGGATGAAAACCAAGCCACTACAAAGGTTAATTTTCAAGGATAAATACTGCTCCAGAGTAATGAATAAGAGAAGAACAACACTCTAGTAAGCTGAGACAAAGGAGCGAAGATAGACTGTGATGAGTTAGGCTATGGAACTCGGAGGCAGGTCAGTGATCAGGATTATAACAAGAAGAGGTCCCAGGGTCCCAGTGGAAAGCAGGAGCCCATTCAAGGGAGTGTGAAGAGTGGGGACGGTCCCCTAGGAATAGCAGTTTGCAATTGTTTTTGAAGCACTCAACATAACTGCCCTATTTTTGCCTCACACTGTAGAGCAAGCCTCCCATCCCTACAAACCTTTCCTCCCAAACCATGTGTCTGCTTTTCTCTTGGCAGCAACAAAGACTGTTAGAAGCCAGCGGGGGATTCTCAGGAAGGCAAACTGAGAAATGACTCAAGCAGATCTCCTAACATTTTCACCCTGGGAGAATACGGTACCCTGGTTTTTTTGTGTGCCATTCCTCTGGCAGAGTGATCCCTGGAGGTGAAATCATTTCCTGAGAGCACTGCTGATGGCTGCAGATGACAAGACTTAGGGGAGAACAGGCCTGCTTGAGCTAGGCATTAGGAGAGTGTGGCATGCGTCCAGGTAATTCAGTATAGGTGGACAGTTTTAAGGCTCTCTCTGGGGTAGTAGGAAGGCACAACTTTGTTACCCTAGAAAATTGAAATTTTGAAATATAAAACTCTTGATGTGAAAATACAATACTGCTCAAGAAGCAATTCTTCTCCTTTAAGACAAAACCAAACAAAATCATTCTCTGTTGAAAAGTTAATATCTAATATTATAAGCCTTGAAATGTCCTATTGGTGGGGCGCCAACATTGAAGAACTCAGTGTGATGCTTGAACTCTATAAACTCAAGGAATGAATTATCAATAAAGCAAAAGTGAATGCATCTGAATGATTTCTTCTTTATCTTTGGTTCTAGAAAGCAAAATAAATAAACAGCTAAACATATATTCTGAACTATGACTATAAGATTAAAAGAGATCAGACATCTGTAAGATTTAAAGAGATATCTTCAAAGATATCTCTTTCAAAGAGGATCCATGGCATATACCTAATAATCCATGGCATATACCCTAATAATTTCCTCTGGTTTTAAAATAGCTAATTTAGTATCATCTTACATGAGTTCTCTAGACAATTTCTGAGGAATTTTAAAAGAAGGTTTCCTTATAGGTGAAAGGAAAGGATTGACCCAGATGTTCAAAAGGACCCACTTGGCTATTAAAAGCATGACTCAGGTTTTGAGTCAGAGACATAAATATTTACTGGGCATGAAGGAAAGACCTCATAAAGAATCACTTATCTTTTAATTATAGAAACTGTTTAATTTCTTCTGGGACCCACTGCTCAGGGATGTTGTTCAATTCCCATGTGTTTTTGATGACCTTGGAATTTCTTTTGCTACTGATCTCCAATTTCAAGGCACTGTGGTCTGACAGGATATAAGGTATAACTTCAATTCCTTTGCATTTATTTAAACGTTCTCTATGAACTAGCACATGGTCTATTTTGGAAGATGACCGATGAGCAGCTAAGAGGAATGTATATTCTGATTTTGTTGGGTTAAATATTCTGCAGACATTTATTAAGTCTGTGTATTCAAAAGTTTGGTTCACTTCAAGAGGTTCATTATTAATCTTTATCCAGTTGATCTATTTGTGGCAGAGGGGTATTGAGTTCCCCTACTATTACTGCGTTTCTCAAAGGGCTGTTATTAGCATACATAAAGAACTTAAAAAAATCAGGTCTCCCAAATTTAAAGATCCAGTTCATAGCTGGGTATCTTAAGTGAACAGACACTTTTCAGTGAAGAGTTAAGGCAGCTAAGAAACATATCAAGAAATGTTCAACATCTCTGGTTATTTGAGAGATGCAGATGAAGACAATACTGAGATTCTTTCTCACTCTAGAAAGAATAGCTGCTATTACAATATTAACCAACAAAAATGCTGGTAGCGCTGCAAGGAGAAAGGAATGCTTCTCTACTGTTGGTGGGAATGTAGACTGGTGCAACCACTATGGAGATCAGGGTGGAAATTCCTTAAAAATCTAGGATAGGTCTCATTTGCCCCTGCTATTCTCCTGCTGGGTATATACATGGAATAATTAAAAGATTCATATCATCATGACATACATGCACTTATGTTTATAGTAGCTCAGTGTATAATAGATAAATCTGGGAAACAGCCCAAATGCCCATCAACAGTGACTGTATATAGAAGATGTAGGTTTAAAAAAAATAAAATAAAATGGAGCATTACTCAGCCATGAAGAATGATAAATTTGAGTCATTTATACTTAAATGGATGTATCTTGAGGACATACTCATAAATGAAATAAATAGGACACATGTGTGTAAATATTGTATCATTTCTCTGACACGAGGAGTTGAAAGTGTAAATGAATTCCAAAATGTATGATAGGTAATTTGAAATAGGAAGAAAATGCTCAAAAGGAAAAGGGAAAGAGGGTGGGAGTGAGGAAAGAAGGGAAAGAAAAAAATTTCATGATAAAAAAGGAAACAAAGCTTATATATAGAGAGGGTGAGGGTTGTACAGAGGGCAGGGAAATGGGAAAAATGAGAATCATGTCATTTTCTGGCACAAACTCTCAACATTGAATGTGATCATAATGTCTACATAAAATGTACCAATAAAATCAATTAAAAAAGAAAATATGCATTCTAAAACAAGAATAATTTACCAGTCATATGACAGATATGTGGAATTAGAGAAAATGACATTTAAAAGAACCTTAGATATTGGGTTCAGGATCAGATAAAACACTTAAGGGCTAAGAATACAGTTCAAGTGTGCCAATTTTTTATGCAGCGCTTTATCCAGTAGCTTCAGGGTATTTTCTCCCCCAGTACCTCAATCCTTCTTTCCCTTCCTTTTATTCTGATATTGGTAATCACAACATTAATATTACTATTTTGTGTTTCACTCTCTCTGTTTTGTTATTTATGAGAATTTTCTTCATATTACTTTTGCCTAATTGGAAATTTGGCCTCAGGAGGGCTAACTTGGCCATCTTATACAGAGGTGACCACAACATGACAACATGGCTACAAGGAAGAACACGGACAGCAAAGGATTCTTTCCTCTACCTCTGAAGGAACCGTAACTAGGTACAACTGGTAGCTTCAGCAGCTGTGGAGAGAATGAAGAGACTAATCCCTGCCACTGGTCTTTCTTCCACATGCCATATCCAGGATATGAGTGAATTTTGCTGTATTTTCCCCTAACACATGTCCAGAATTAGGGAAGTTTTCAGCCTTTCCTTTCACTGCTACTTGTATCAATGCTCCTTTACCTGTAACTCCATACTCACCACCCCAAATCTATTCCCAATACAAAAACTAGGAAGTTCCTAAACTGTAAGTTACAGCATGTCCTTACTTTGATTCAAATGTTCTTTGTCCATTGTACTGAAGGAAAAAAGCATAAGTCTTATAACAACCTGTAATACACAAAGCACTGATCCTCAAAATAGAGCCTCCAGCCCTGGTTACCAACATCACCTGGAAAATTATTAGAAATGTAAGATTTTGGACTCCTCACACCTACTGAATCAGAGACACTGAAAATGGACCCATGCACACAGACTTTAACAGGACCTCATGTGATTCTGAGTCACATATAGGTGTGGAGCTACCCTCTATGTGATTGGACCACAGTGACCTCTTCTATTCTCTTGCAGTCTGCTACTATCACTCTGACCTTTCTGATATTCTCAGAATAAGTTAGGCCTATCTCTTATTTGGGCCTTAGCATTCACTGTTTGGGTGTTAGCTTTCTCCTGGAACATTCTTTCCCTAGAGAGCTGTTTCACTGAGTCATTCATGTTCATCAGGTCTATTTTCATGTATCAACATAAAAACTGGTGAGGTTTAGGACACTTAAAATAGTCATCCACTTAATTCTCCTAATTCTCCTAAATCTCCTAGACCAACACATACACACAAATGGACGTTGTCTCTCTGCTCTCTCCTCTCTCCTGCTTGGTTTTCCTCAATGACAATTGACTTGAGAGCTCTCTTGAAGTTTCAGTCATGATGTTAGACAAGTTTTTAGTCTTCTGAAGACTGTAAGCAATGGGGGGTCAGAAAGACTTGCAAAGAGGTGCTGTCTATCAACAGAAGGCCCAGATTACCAGCAGTACTGTTATGGTTTAGATCTAAACTGGGCCTCAGAAGTCTCAAATTTGGAGGTAGGTCTGAAGGAGAGGGAGGGTCACTGGAGGTGTGACTTGGAAGGGTACGTTTGGGTCCCTGGTTCCTTGCTGTGTGCTTCCTGGTTGCCATGTGGTGATCAGCTTTACTTTGCCAGTGGTTCAGCGTGTCCTTTTGCCTTGGAAGCAGCAGACCATGTACTGAATCTACTGAAACTGTGAGCCAAATAAACCTCTCTTCCTTTAAGTTATAGAAATTGGGTATTTTATCTTAGTAATGGGTGGGTGACTAATACAAATACTAACACTGTGCAAGACTCCAGAGGGCTTCATTACACTGTGTTCCAGCTATGTGGAGACTGGTGACACAGTTTTATGTGAAAATCACTTTGGCTTTGCAGATCCCCTGAAAGGAATGTAGTAGTCCCCCCTCACAGTGTTTTGCCAGCTACTTTTGAGAAACACTTACCCTGAGGAACAAGACCTCAGGCAACTTTTCTTCAGAAGAAAGAGGCTTGCTCCCTGAATCTCACAGCAATACATCTCAGAGGATTATGGCACTGGACAATGACTGCTTCTATGGCAAAGTCTGATCTGATAGATAATATCCAAAGAACACTTCCTCCCTAATCCCCTGCTCTAAGCTGATGTCAATGTAATTTAGAGGTAGTGAATAGAAGATGAGGAAGGACTGTATAGTGAAATTCTGTAAATGTTTGCAACAGCTTAGTTTTTTGACCTGAAAGAGTTTGGGGAGCAGCAAGGAGAGAATCATCGTGGAGGAAGTATAGGAGTTGGGGACAGGAATAAATGTATTTTGCTGGGGAGTGAGCAGTGAAGGGAGGTGGGCAGAATGTACTGAGTGGACCTACGGAAGAAAGAACAGAAAAAACCTAGCAAAACATGAGGATGAGTCAACACATTTCAAGTCCTAATTATTTGCAAAATGCTTTCTTCATGAAAGAAGAAAATCAACATTAAAATGAATTTCAAACAGTGATAAATGAAGTTCAATGAATTTTGGGTGGAGGACTATTTCCTGCTTGATGTTGAATGATAACATTTTGACTGCCTGGCTCACCTGGTCAGGAAATGTGCCAAATGATTTCTAGATAGCATCTTGTTTAATTGACCCCATAGTCCCATAAAGTAGATTTTAATGTATGAAATACATGAATCTCAGGTTATAAAAACTGACCAAGTAGGAAATACAACTGATGCAACAAGGACCTCTACCCAAACTCTTTTGGAACTGTTTTTTTTTTTTTTTAAATCTTTATTGATACATTGTATATACGTGTACCTTTAACTTTTGAGCCTGCAATTCCCCAGAACTCAGGAATCAATTGGTCCACACCTCAAACAGCTTATTGTTAATAGGTCTTATGTACCTGTTTTTGATAATATCTTAGATAATATCACTAATCTGGCACGACTCCAACAGTGAACGGGAATGTTGCTAACAAGGGGCAGAGAAAAGGCACAAACTGGTGTGGTTCCTAGTCCAACAGGCACTGTAGTTATTCTGCCCAAGTACACTCGGATCCTTGTACTGTGGAAAATGCCACAACACTCACATTCTCTATTTCTCATTTGCAGCCTTCAAATTGATTTTGCAGTGGGGCTCCATGGTCATGCCCACAGCTCTACTTAGTGGGTATTTATGGAGAGAAAGCCCAATTACGAATAGATTGTTGGATTTTTCTACTAATTTGGGATAGAGACTATCTCAGAATGGCCCTGAACCAAGTAAACTACAGAGTATAATTAAAACAAGACGATAGCACAGGCATTTACTTAATTCTGGTTCACATCATGAATATTTACATTCTGATTAAATTCTTTGTATTTTAAGATTGAGAAGATAAAACAAAGGTCGTCTTCATGAAAAGCTACTTTTCTCATTGGTGCTTTTTTCCCCCCTCTTCTTAAAAAGTGGTCAATCACCAAGCCTGTTTGAATGATGGTAAAGTCAAAATCATGACTGCCTGATTTTACCCTTCACTGCACTTGTCAAAAAAATTAAATTAAAGATCATGCTTATGAATATAATGCATGAACTGCTGCATGGGATTCTGAAAGATAGAATGTCCCTTCTGTCCAGCCACTCACAAAACAGCATGTCACACGATATTTTAATATGCAGAGGAAACAAAAGAGCAGAGAAGCAATTCTGCCTCTTGGGAAATATGAGGTGCATTTCAAAAATGGTTCATGTAGTCTAAAATATATTTTAGACTCCATGGCTCTAACACTAACATTAGAGCCTTCAGACTAGTTTGTGCTTTTTAGTTTGCAAAATGTTTACAGATATAATTTCATCTGACAAAGGAGATCATTAATATTTTAAATTTCAGTACAGAGTTCTTTGATTTAACATTGGAAGGGCTTGGTTTTCTAAAGAATGAGTATCCTGTGTATGAATGTTAAGTATTCTACACAAAGGCAACTGTAGAATAAAAGTCAAAATCCCAGTTCTCAAAGGATTATGATGGAAAAGTGTTATTCATTTACCAAAAGCCACTGAAGGCTTTGTGGATCAGCGTATGGAGAAAAGGATAGCTCTAAATGTGCTACTATATGTAGCAGGATAAGTCTGCTTTATTTTTTAAGAACAAAAATATATTTTTGTTTTATAAATATATAAATATTCATTGCAGAGATATATATTTAGTCGTTGATTTAGAAAATGTTAAAATTATACCAAACCTGATATAATGATTTTATAATTTCCTGATGTAATTTTTAAGGTTAATTTGATGTTTATATTCCCCAACTATGTGTGATGCATAATGTATCCATACCTATAGGTATGTGTGCATCCATGTGCATATCCACCCATTTCTATGTATGTATGTATGTATGCATGTATGTATCCATCTATCTACCTCTCTGTTAGATATCTGATTCCTGAATCCATGATTAAGCTGGTGCTTTTACAAGAAAGATCCTTAGAAACTAGAAATGATGAAAAACCTGAACTGAGTTATAGGAAAGCATTGAATGCAGAGTTTGCTTTGAGGCACCTGCCAATCACAGATGTCTGGTCCAGGTGTTCTCAGTTGTAAATCTGAGTCATCGGAAGGACTACTAAAATACAGCTTTGTGGGCCCCATCTCTGATTTCTAATTCAGTTTTTATAAAGATCACATCATGGAACTTTTGCTCTAAAATATTTTCTGGTCATGTTGATGATGATAATTGGAAATTTTTCTTTGAGAATCCATCAGGTTATAGTCTGTGTTGGATGAGTCCCTTGTGTGAGGACTAGAGGGCCCCATGCATGGGTCATGGAGACAGTGGGAAACTTGCCTACAACAGTACACATCCATCAACATACATTTAAAGACTATTAGGAAGGAAGAAAACCAAATCTCTAATGTATCTAAGTATTTCTAAATTGGTAGATCATCAGGTATTTCAAAAAAAAACATATAGTAAATGAACTCTTAAATCAACTTCAAAAATATTTAGGGAATAAAAATTCAAGAAATATGACAACTGAACAAAGTGCAGAAGGAAATAATCATAAGCACAACTTTGCAGAAACAATAAACTGCAGAATCAGAGTTATCCAGATATTGAAAGTTCAGATAAAGATTATTCTAAAAAGATATGTATACATTAATTAAATAAAGGAATGGCTAGGCAGATTTGAAAAGAAACCAAACAAAACTTAAAAAAGGGAAAATCATAAGATTTGAAATAAATAATGTAGTGAAAGGTTAGACATTGGATTAAGTAGAGTAGATGCGAAAATCAGCTCCTTGAATAACAGACCTGAAAAAATCAACCAAGGAGAATCAGCAAGAAAAGGTACAGAGTTTAAAATATGCCACATGGCTTAAAAGTCATAAAGGAGAAAGAAAAAGGAAGTCAGGAAGTCAGGAAGTCAGGAAGTCAGGAAGGAAGGAAGGAAGGAAGGAAGGAAGGAAGGAAGGAAGCAAGCAAGGAAGGAAGGGAGGGAGGGGGAGGAAGGAAGGAGGGAGGAAAGAAAGATTGAAGGAAAGAGATAACTGATAAGGAAATTATATTTGGTGGATCAATTAGTGAAGGTTTTTCAGAACTAATAGATGCCAATTCAAAGATTAAAGCCATATAACTTTAAGTAGAATATGTAAAAAGAAATTCACACTTGGAGACATCATAGAGATACCATAGAACAAAGGAAAAAAAAAGATTAACAAAGCAGACAGAAAAGACAGATGTACAAAAACTAAGGAATGACAGACTGAACAATTACCTCTCAATAATAATAGAAATGATGACTATAAGAAAATATCTTTAAAATATTACAAGAAAATTATCACTCACTTTGATTTTATACGCATTAATATTGCATCTACATTTAAAAAAGGAAAATTAATAACATTTAAAAATAAAGCCTGAGAGACTTTCACTGAAGACACCTCTGAATTCTACTCAAGGATGGAGGGAAGAGTGTGAAAAGCATGTTAAAGGTACTAAGGGCCGGAGATTTAGCTCAGTGGTTCTGGCACCTGCCTCGCAAGAGCAAGACCCTGAGTTCGATCCCGGTAACCACATACAATGCTGGGCGTGGAGACTCACGCCCACCAGCCATCAATACCACATACCACAGTGCTGGGTGTCGTGGCTCACACCTGTCATCCCAGCACTCGGGAGGCAGAGGCAGGAGGATTGCTGAGTTCCAGGCTTGCCTGGGCTACATAGTGAGCTCAGGGCCAGCCTGAACTACAAAGCGAGACCCTGTCTCAAAAAAAAAAAAAAAAGGTACTGAATTTTGTCTAATAATATTCTTTTAATTACTTATTTTGGTAAGGCAAAAGGAAGTGGTCTATTTGTGGAGTGAGAATTAGGCAAGTGGTACTAGTCAGGTTTCCCCCAACAGTTCTGTCTGTGGTGTGCTGGGTCATAACATCATTCATACTGGATGACAGTGGATTGGTGGTCTGAAAACGATCAGTCCATTACTGGCATTGTATTCAAGTATAAAACTACCATCAAAATAATAAAAGCAAAACCTTACCCAAAAGATCAGCATAGGAAAAACAAAAACATTTAGAAATTGCTAGATTTCTGATGTTCAGCACTCTAGCCAAATATTTACTAAAGTAGTAATGCTTCACTTAAGGCAACATTTCCTGCTTTGCAGAACCAGTTCCATTTCCAAAAAAGAGGAGGGGAAAAAGAATAGAGAAGCTTTGTTATTTCAAGAAGAAGGAGGAAGAGGAAGAAGAAGAAAAAGCAAGAAAGTGTGACTTTAACACCCTGCTTGTACTTGGGCAAATTAGAGCCGTTTATGTCTTGTACTATCAGAAACTTCTGTAGAATGAGAAAATTTAGACATACGGTCTCGAAGTTCTTCCAAATTTAAATGCAGTTATTATGATTATACATACTGGAAAATCTAAGTGAATTTATGTTCTAGGCCCCTTTCTGAGAAAGTGTGTTTTCAGGTTAAACTAAGGCAATTAATAGTCTCTCTGAAGGTAGGAAGCAAGGCAGAGAAAGCTAAAGAAACAGAGAAGTTAGGTGAGGACACATGACAGGGTATTGATCTGAGGGATTTGTAATAAGCTTCTTTTACCAAAAGAAATGAGAGAGAGAGAGAGAGAGAGAGAGAGAGAGAGAGAGAGAGAGAGAGAGAGAGAGAGAGAGAGAGACAAGCAAGCTAGAAAAATTGGTAAACATACATAAATACAGGAGGAAGATCAAGACAGGCCACAGCCACCCTACAATGTCTGCTTCTACCTAGGGACTGGATTCCCATCCGCACACCCAGTAGGAAAGAGCAGTTGTAACTCTCTGTATCGTGACAGGAAATGAAAGGCATGGCACAGTACGGCACATGGGTTCAGGTGCAGAAGTTTTTTTTGTCAAATAAAAAGACTGATAAATAATAAGTGTCCCACTGTGAACCATCTGCCACAGCCTGTGAGGCTGTGCTCCTTTTTCACTCCTTCCCCAGCAATCTCTACCTTTTTAATTGTCTTTGGAGCCATTTTAAGAACAAAAGCACAATTCCCATGTTTCTGGAAAAAGAGTGAATGCTTGTATTTCCCCACGATGCCATTGTTGGACCGTCCCAATAACAAACCCTCCATTTTCACCTTCCAGTTCAGACTTTCTGCCTCAGAGCAGATTCACAGATGACATATTTGGAGGAGGCAAAGCTGCACCACTGAGTCATAATAGGATTGGAGGATAATGTTCCTAAACAAGGCAACTGATATAGGAAGTAAGAGAAACTGCCACATATTGCAAGGGGTAACTTGGAAGAATTCCCTTCTTAATTAAAGGTGCTAGAACTGCTACCTACTACCTAATTCTGAGCTTGGTAGTGATCTCAGACTCAGGCTCTGGAAAACAACGTTCCACAAAGGCCATGCGTTGGGTGAGAGCCACTCACCAAGGGGGTGCCTCTCTAGAGAAAAGCAGTTGTTGCTTTGCCACAACTCATTTCCTAAATGTGGTCTTCAAAAATCATCCAGGAAGGGACTATCACAGGGACCTATGCAGGCTACTCTCGCCATCAGACGCTACTCAAGCTCACCTTCTTGGGTCAGGGACAGCTACTGGCCTCCTCATGCTTGGAAGTGTTTTTTTCTGAGTGTTTCCAAACTTCTAAGCACATTCAATAAAAGAAAAAGAAACATCAGAAGGTGTTACTATGATTAGAGCTAAAGTGTTCCTGAGAAATCTCAGAGGTGGAGATTTTAAAAGGTGATTTGAGCTTGGGGATTCTAAACTCCTCAGTGGAGTCATTCATTGAAAGTGCTGCTAGGGGGTAGGGCCGGGTTGGAGGTGGGTCACTGAGGGTGTGAGCTGGAGGGGTGTATCCTGCCGTGGCTCCTCCTTTCTCTCGCTGCCTCCTGACCGCCACGGGCTGTGCAGCTTTTCTCCACTGGGACCCACCAACCGTGGACTCAATCTTTGAAATGTGAGCCAGATACACCTCCTTTAAGTTGGAAGTGCCAGTATTACAGATAGCTAAGTTAGTTAGAAATTATTACAAAGCAGTTGGACAAAGCTGGGCTCTCAGAATAGAAAAAATAATCAAGGTACATTCACTGATTAGCATTACAAAAAGAAAAGCTGTATCATTTTCCACAGAGATGAACAGCAGTGACTGATATTCTAAATAGACATAAATCTTCCTAGCCCATCTCCTTTCTGGAAATTCCTTGTATGTAACTTCTTTCCCATTTGATCCCCATTTAATCAATATTACCTGGGTGAATATACTTGTAACCTTATTGGTTGATCATGGTTTTGTCTCACTTCACGCCCAATTTGTAGTGTTGCATTGGATCTCAGAGTTCTGTCTCACCTTGTATCCACCTCATCTTGCGGCTTTGCTCAATAAAATGTGTGTTAAAAGCAGGATGGGCAGACAACCCACTTTCTAGTCCCCCTTCTACCTCTCTTGGACAGAAGCTATCTTTCTCTCACAATTTTCCCACTCTTAACCTCCATTGTTCTCAGAATTCATTATTTAACTTTAGCGAACACAGACTTGTGTTTCAGATATCTAGGGGGTTAGGAGTTACATCTATCCCCCCTAAATCATCAGGAACTTAGTTGCAGAGACCAAAAGGTGACTAATCCAAGTGTCTACCTTAACATGACCTTGATCATGACAGTAGTAATGGTTATCACCAACAGAGCCCCAGATCTCTGCTAGGCCCCGTAGGCATTCTGGTCTCTACTTTCCACCGGAAATGTTTATCCCTTGTTCCTTGGTTGAAAGGGGGAGTACGGCTACCACTCTGTCTTGAGCAGCCCTCAGCCCTACTCACCTACAGAAAAGCCATGACCAGGTCTGCTCTTCCTATCATGAGTTTCCAGGGAGGTTTTCATCCAAGTAGCAGAGGATATCTGTATTTGCTCATGAATGAACAGAGGTCAAGTATTTTCTATTCATCAAGAGGCCGGAGTGAGCAGATGCTCTGGTTTAATTGCATTAGGAATAAAGCTAATATTTTGATTTCCACCTCCTTAAAGCCTTATCTTCTCTGGTAGCTTTGACCTGAATGAGGGAAACAGCAGTGTCTTTGCTTATCCCTTAGACGCCCAAATCTCACACGGATGGTGTACAGTCATGGAGGTGCAGGCCTCTTTCCAAGGGAGACAGTGTCGCAGTGACGGAAGTTAGCTGACAGCACGTAGATGTCACATTTTGGGGATTCACTGCAACTCTGTGTTCATATCAATGCCACTTCCTCCTCATGCTGAACGAAGCCTGGGCTCAGAGCCAAGCTATTTGTGCTCAATGCAGGGGTTCCCTTGGGGTCAGTCCTCGCCTTGGGCCTTGCTGAATTTTCTGGAACTGAGCTGCAGACCAATGCTCTCCCTAGCCAGTACTCTTTTCTTCTCTCTTCACCAGCCTCTGGTTTCTCTGCTTCTCCCCTCCCTTTGTCCTTCACAGACACCTCACCTGATAGATAGTTCATGCCTCTGCCTCAGTGGTGGCATATTTCTCCCTCAAGATCTGCACTGACAGCATCAGTGTTATTACTATACTCTTCATTTCACTGAGGAAGAGATAAAGTTCCAGAAAAGACAGTAGAAGACATAAATACACTCACTTTTAGAAGTCTGTGTATATGCTTAGGATTGAGACTCACTAGGAAAAAATATACCATTGATATTTTAAAACAAAAATTCAAGGACAACAGCATTTCTTCATCAACATGAGCCCCACTGGTACCTTGTCTATCCAAGAATCCAAAGAAACACTGGCTTCAAGCAAAGGAGAGAGAACATTTAAAACAGGAAATACTTCCAGCCCTCACTGCTGAGATTAGATTCTGAAAAGACTAAAAATGTGTCCAAGAGACAAACTATGGACAGAAACAGCCACCGCACAGGCCACCATGTATAGCTCTTCTTCTCCACCTTCATGTGGTTTCATTACATATTGCTTTTACGTACTGCTTTAATTTTTCTCTTTGCAATTTGGAAAGTCCATCAAACTGAGAAAATGGATTTTTAAAATTCATTTTCTACCTAAAGATAACCATAATAACAACCCCCCGAAATCTGATTTTCCATCCTCACATACAAAGATAATAAATATATCAGGAAAGGATAACAGAGTTGTTCTGTGATTTTTGAACCTCTTCAAAATGTCCTCATGTGAGAATGTCCACATCATTTAAAAATTAAATGAATATTCTTCTCCTGCATCATTTTCTAAAGGAAGGACAGGAGGGGACTTACCTTCACTGGAGTCTTTTGAACACTCTGGCTTCTTTGCTTTGCTCTTCTTGTGGGGTGGAGAGAGACCTTTCGGCTCTAGCCCTTCTGGAAATACAAGGAGATCGAATACCTTGTAATTTAAATATTTACTAGTGTGGCTAAATTGTGTTGAAGTTTAAAGATGTTTTCTTCTTAGTAAACCCACATGCACACTGAATCATAATTGCAGCTTCATCTGTCATCGTGGCTGTGCTAAATTTTGGCAAAGGCCTGTGATTCGCCAACCTACATACACTTACACTGAAGGCGTGAACTAAAATATTTTTTTTTTGTAGACATCATTAATGACTCACCCAATGCTAAACCATATACAAATGCCTTAGAAATTCTCTAAAAGGCCACCCCAAATTATTTCATCTTCTCCAAGAGGATATGACTTAAAACTTCAAGGACTAATCAACAGTTGTCATTGTATGTTTCCTCCTGCTTCACCCTCGGAGTAGAGCTGGATGAAATCCAAACACACTTCACTTTTGAGGAATGGGATGGGCCTTGAAATTATCCTGTTTCCATTTAACAAACATTTTTAGCAGTACAGATCCTAAATAACCTCTAAATGTCCCCAGTTAAACTATATTGCTTCCCATTACCAGTGTTTCTGTGAGTCTATCCATGGAGGCTACTAAACTGAACCTGAAGACAGTTATAGGAAAATGTCCCTAAACTCATCTTGTTTGGGTATAGCATATTTTATTAGTATCAGTTCATATTTCCAGGCCTAATCTTTCCACTGAGTCCGGGGCTGATGTTTTCGATTGCCTCTATGCAGTCTTGCTTTGGATTGGAGACCGGATCATTTCTTTGCCCTATAACATCTCTTTCAGTGCTGTAAGAGATGAGACTCTCTGGATGACAAGAATGAGCTCCCAGATCTCTGATTTGAAGCCAAGGGTTTTAACTTTCTAGGATCCTGTAGTCTTCACAGGCTATTGCATCCCTCAATCCAAAGTCACAGCCCCTATCAGTTAAACCTCCTTACCACGGCCCTCCATCTAGCCCTGTTAGCTGCTTTTTTCATCTAATTCCCACAAGACACTTCAAACTCAACACCAGCCAGAGCAGCACCCTTGAGATCTTCAAACTTCCACACTACTCTACATTTCAAGCAATGGGATGATATGTTTCCTATCGAGAAATTGACACCAAAGCTCAATATATCCTCAATATTTCTCCTTGCTTACTTTTCTACAGCAAGAAATCCCATAAGCTTTGCTCTAATAAATTTCCCATACTCATCTCCTATGCTCAGCCTTTGTAATCATAGCATTTACCAAAACTGGCAGCATCTCTTTCCTGGGTTACAGTAATAACTTAAATTGTAACTTCTAATCTCCCTGTAATCTATTCTCTACACAGCAGCAAATATGACCTTTCAGAACATTAATCAGATCATGCTGCTTGCCTCTTTAAAAATCATAACTTAGAATAAGATCCTAATCTTACTGTGTCCTGGAACAACATGCCACTTGGGCCCCACCTACTGCCCTAGCCTTATCTTCCACTTGCTCTTTAGCTCTAGATTTATTAGCTTCCTTTGTGTTTTCTCAGTCACAGCTGGGCTAGTTCCTGCCTCAGGATCTTTATACCTGCTGTTCTGTTCTACCCTTCAATACATACATTCATATATCCCTCCTTCTCACTGTTTGAATCTCAGATCAAATCCAACTCCAAGGAAAGACCTTCCCTGATTGCCTAACCTGAAGGAACCCCACAAGGGAAATCTTTCTCAAATACACCACTTGTAACTGAATTGCCTTGGACTTTTGTTGATTTTTTTTCTTGTATTCCCTATACCAAGAATGTTAAGTTCCATTAAAAAAAAAAAAAAGCTCCTTTGTCTTTCCTTATTCCTCTTGTATCCTTGTTCTCTGGCAGAACCATGAGAATTTCATTTTAAATTTTATTTTAGGTTTGCTTTGCCCAGGCTTTTAAATCCAAGACATAGTAGGACCCAGTCTTAACTCCCTCTCTTAGCAGCTACCATTTTATGCCAGGATTCTTAAGTTACACTAGAGTTATGGCAACTCATTTCACTTTTCCCATTTATTAAAAAAGGAGCAGAACAAAAAAAAAACCCTCTGCACGTTTGATAAATGTGCTATTAAAAATGCTGGCATTATGGACTACAAAGGTTTTGGGCACTGGGCTAGGTTTTTTGCAGCTGCAAGTCAGTCACATCTAAGGTCATTACTATGCCCAGGGTGAAAACTTTTGCCAGTGACTACATTAGCACCCCCCCAACTTGTCACCAGGTGTGAGATATATGCTGACCCTTGAAGTCGGTTCAACAAAAACAGAAATGAGATATGTAGAACAGCTCACTGAGCACAAATTGTGGCTCAGAGAGATTCATAAAATGGGCAAAGCAACATTTGCAGGCTTCAGGGAGAAGTCTCTAGCTTTCTGTGCCCCTAAATGTGATGTCTGCAGCTAGGGCCAACATGACAGTTTCTAGTGCTGGAAATTCAGCTCCCACCCAGCATGTCTTGAAATAGACATTTTGTGCATTTGATTCTAAATTCTTGATTTCCTAACTGAATAGGAAATTTAGGGAATAGGTAGGGTTGAAAATGCCATCCACTTTGCCACATTTTAAGATATATAAACATCCCCCCAAATATGAATATTTCTTGTTTGCAAAAATGGCAGGGTATGCATTGGGTTGTCAGTGGGCAGGGAGGCATATTTAATTCTGATGTCATGTACAGCATGAATATAGTATTTTTTTTTCTTTTGAGACAGGGTCTCGCTTTGCAGTTCAGGCTGGCCCTGAGCTCACTATGGTGCCCAGGCAAGCCGCCGCGAACTCAGCAATCCTCCTGTCTCTGCCTCCCGAGTGCTGGGATTACAGG
>PVIC010004078.1:0-64750 GCA_004025085.1 Thryonomys swinderianus
CTGCCTATCTCATGAGTATTTCACTAACCAACTTAGGAGAATTCAGTCACAGAAGTGACTCCAATTTACAGAACATGTAACAATTCATGTCATAAGGAAGGCAATACATCCACATTGACCTATAATTATACTGAAGCAGGGATGATGGGGAGTTTGGGAATTTGAAATTATAATTGCCATAACTTTCACAGGAAGTCTCTATTACAGAAATGTTCCCTGTGAACAACCCTAGATATGGTAGGAGGTGAAAACCTTAGGTTATGATAATTTGTTTTTAGAGATTGTGCAAAGTTTACCATTTAAAAACTTATGGTCCAAGCTTGTCCTTAAGCATGAAAGTAGTTAAGAAAAACATCAGCTAAAACAGCAGGCCTAAATGATTCCTGTGAGTGCACATAAAGAATTCTGTGACCTTGGGATAATTTGCTTTGTGTGCTTTGCTTGGTGACAGAGAAGCATCAGGGTACTGTGCCAGAGAGTTTGAATTGTGAAAATGGGAAAATTTTAGTATGTGCACAAAGTTATGGGGCATAAGCAAGGTGGGAAACACAAGGACACTTTCACATTGTGTTTCATCTAGAAACAGGCTGCCTATGAGTTATAAATGGCTAATAATACAGTATGTATTAGAAAATAGAGTATATAATTGTAAATTACAAAATTACCGCTTTCCATATCTAGGAAGAGAGGGGTTTCTTTCCCCACTAAAACTTCCAAGTTTTGTTGGTGGTGCTTACAGTCTTCGCTAGAAGAGTCCTCTATGCAGCTAACAATCCTGGACCCATCTAGAAAAAGCCAGTTGGGAAGGGGAGTCTTGCACACAAGAGACCTGTACTTCCTACGTACACCCAGAAATGAATATTGTGTAGAGCAAAACATGGTAGCAACCTCTCAAACACAATACTACTTGTTGACTATTCACACTGTGTTTTGGGCTTCTTTTTTTTTTTTGCTTTGCTTGGAACTGAACTCAGGGCCTATGTACAACTGAACCCATTGTACATGTGAGGCAAATACTCCACCACTGAGCCACATCCCACTCCTGTTAAAGTTCTTTTTGTTTTGTTTTTGAGAGAGTCTTATTTAACTGCCCATGTTAGCCTTGAACCTGTGATCCTCCTTCCTTGGCTTCCCAAGTAGCTGGAATTACAGGTGTGTGCTTTGGGGTGTGTTCATTTTTTAATTTCTATTTTTTATTAGTTATGTTTGCAGTATACAATGATTACATTCCTTGTGTGGCATTTGTACATATATGTAACACATTTCAATTTTCTCTTCTTCATTCTCTTCCCCCTCCATCTCTTGGTTCCCTTCCCTTTCATAACAAAAGGAAATCTATCTCCCCTTTTCTTATTTATTTTGCTCTTTATATTTTGCATTTCGCACATAAGAGACACCATGTGACATTTAAGATTGTGTGCCCCATTTATTTCATTAACATTATGGTCTCAAGGTGCATCCACTTTCCGACAAATGATTTAAGTTTATCCTTCATTATGGCAGAATAGTACCCCATGGTCCATTCATCTGTTGATGGACATTGTATCAGTTAGAGTTCATTAGAGGTACAGATTTAATATGAAATATATGATATGGGAAGGATTTACAAGGTAGGCTTCCAATTGCCACCTGAGTCGGGCTGTGAAAGAACACATAAGGGCCCCTACAGGCTGGGGGGCCTGGGGATCCCAGTCAAAAGTCAAAGGCCTGGAGCTCACTGCAGAGGCCTGTGTGAGTCCACATCAGGCATTGTAAAGGTCTGCGCTGGAAACGTGAAGGCAAATACCCAAAGGTGATGATGAAGACGGGAGCTCCACAGAAGCAGAAGTGAGGCTTCCTTCTTTCGCTCTTTAACTCCATCCAATACAAGTCTACTGGTTGGTGCCACACCCACCTGGGTGGGTCTTCCGTTTTCCCGAGCCAATCATCCAGACACAGCCAGAACTGTGTTCAACCAATTCACTAGGCATTTTTTTTTCCCCCTTTTTGGAGACAGGGTCTCGCTTTGTAGTTCAGGCTGACCCTGAGCTCACTATGTAGCCCAGGCAAGCCTTGAACTCAGCAATCCTCCTGTCTCTGCCTCCCTAGTGCTGGGATTACAGGCGTGAGCCACCACAGCCGGCACTGTGGTATGCGGTATTGATTGCTGGTGGGCGTGAGTCTCCACGCCCAGCATTGTATGTGGTTTCCGGGGATCGAACTCAGGACCTTGCGCTTGTGAGGCAGGCACCGGAACCACTGAGCTAATCCTCCGGCCCAAGATATATATGTTTTTACATACTAAATAAGAGCTTTCTTTTAAACAGATGCCTCTTGTCTCCTTTGCATTTTATTGGAGGTGGATGAAAGGCCCATACCTTCATTTCCAGGACCTGGAAATTTCCCCTACTGTGCCTGCCCAACTTCCCCCTTGTTATGTTAATTGCTTTCCTCCAGCCAGGATTAGCCAGAAAGCCCAATGAGGCTTTTTCCCATGACAGACCCTTTCTCCTGCATAAGGTTTAATAAATGTTAAGAGACTTCAATAAAATCTTAAATGCAGCCAATAACAGCACAGTTTACCAAGGGCAAAGTTTGGAGGTGCCTCAAGGTGCCCTGCTGCCTACTTAAGGTCGTCCAATAAGGAAGTGCTGTGATGGGAGAAAAAAGTCTGTACAGCTATGTTTGATAAAGTCTAAATAATACACTTGAAGTATTAAGGTCTCTCTTCTGGTCTGAAATCAGAAGGCTGTTCAACAGGACTGCTGCTGGGGAATCCAAGGGAAATTTGAGGAAGACTTTTCTTCTCTTTTGTTTTTTGGACTTGCAGGATCCTAGTGAATGCTTTTCCGAAGATGATTCACAGCAAGTCTAACCGAAATCTACAAACCTGGTATTTTTCTGGACATCAGTACTCACTGCAAACCAGGTACTGCTGGGGCAATTAGAAAATTCCCACATCCTCAGTTGATGACAGTCACTCTTTTTAGCAATGAAGCAGAGTTTAAGGGAACCAAAGAAATCCTCAGAGTCAAACCCTTGTTAATTCCCAGACGTGCCACTTGTATCTCTGCTTCCCAGAGTAAGAAAACAGTAATTACCTGTGAGTCATAAACCTTGTGATTCATTTCCATGATTATTATTTTTCTCCAGCAAAATAAATTGTATACACCCTTCATGATTTAATTCTGAACTCTTGCTGCCTAGCTACAGATAGAAGCTTGATTATTAATATGTCTAAAATGTTGCTTTAATAATTATTTTGGTCTCTCTTCTTATTCTCACCTCATGAATAATTATGGCCTCACTGGACGTATGCCCTGCGTGCTGCAATCAGACGCCACCCAACCTTGGTGAAGATTGTTGCATTGATCGGCCACCAGTCAGGTGAATGTCACTTACATTTCCAGCAAAAGGAAGAAATTTTATTTTAACCCACTACTCATGTAGGAGCAGAACTCTTGGTATATGTACTTCTCAACTCAGATAGCTTCTTGTCCACATTCTAATTTAAACCACAATATTTCTCTTAGAAGCCATTTAACCTCATATAACTAACATGATCAGAGATAGTAGACCTACTTTATAAATATAAAACAAAAACATGCATAAAGTGAGTGCTAATGGTATATGGCCTTAGTTACTTTGTCACTAAGACACAAGACCTGACACTTGCAAATTAAAGGGAGAAAAGGGTATTTTGACTCATGTTTTAGGACACAGTGGCATGGCACAGGAACATGGGAGAGGACTGGCTGCTCACCTCATGGCAGACAGGAAGTAGAGAGACAAGGTGGGACCAAAAAGGAAGATGTGACCTTTCCAGTCATACGCACAGTGACCAGTTTCCTCCAACCAGGCCCCACCTCCTAACAGCAATAACACCTTTATAATATTATCATAACACCTTTATAATATTATCATAAAATTTATCAAAGTCCATATAATTAGTTTGGTGGTACTTTATAAAGCACTTTCCTACTTTTTATTTATTTTCATTTGTAGAAACCATGTAAGGGAAAAGAGGTAGGCCTTATAATCTCTATTTTTTGTTTGTTGACATGAGGTCTTCACTAAGTTGTGCAGGCTGGCCTCAAACTTATGATTCTCCTAAGAGTACAAGTATGTTCTACTATCTATATTTTTAATAGTTAAAGAAAATTTATGTAAAACTAAAGCAGTTTGTCCTTTAAAATATTAGAAACAATAGAACAGGAGTTAAACCTTAGACTTTAAGAGCCCAAGATTGTGGTTTTTGTTAATAGCTTTTTTTTAATTGAAATACATCCTAGTTGAAAAATTTAATTCTTCACTCAGAAAAAAAAGGTACAACTATTCTTTTCCTGAATCAGTGTTAGTCTTACCAACCCATTATCTTCACCTTTCTTTAAACATATATTACTTTAGTCTTCAAGACTTCACCCACTGAAGCTCTAATTTACCACTAGCTTGCTGCTGGGCCTGAGTTATATGTCCTGAAATACTCATATATGGAAGTCCTAACTCCCAGTGCCTCAGATATGACTGTCTGGAGATATGACACTTAAAGAAGTTTCTTAAAATGAAGTGATTAGGGCAAATTTTGCAAAAGGCTTTTTGAATCACCCTTGATTATGTTTATGTGATATATTACATTTATTTATTTGTATATGTTGGACCATACTTGGAACTCTGGAATGAATCTTGGTTATGATGTATACTTTTAATGATTTATTGTATTTTTTCTGCTCATATTGTCTTGGGAATTTTTCTGTGTTCTAAAGAGACTGACCTATAGTTTTCTTTTTTATTTGTCTGGCTTTAGAATTGAGGCAATGGTACCTTCCAAAGCTGATTTTGTCAGTACTCCTTTTCTTTAATTTCATTAAAAAGTTTGAGGAGTGATGGTAATTTTTTTAAAAAGGGAAGCAAAGCTTATGTATATAGGGGCGGGGGTTTGTAGGTTGGGTAGGAAAATGAGAAAAAATAAGAGTTAAATTGTGTCATATACTGGTACAAATTCTCAATAATCTATATGATCATTATGTGTATATATAATGTATAAATAAATGTTCAAATTTTTAAAAAGTTTGAGGAGTAATGATGTTAACTCTCCCTTAAAGTTCTTGTAGAATTCAGTGACAAATCCACTAGCTTTTGGAGTTTTTTAGTGGTGGGTTTTTTATTTCTCCATTTCATTGCCTATTATTGGATTATTCAGGGATTTTATAACTTCTTGATTCAATTTTTTTTTTTGAGTTAGGGTCTCTGTTGTTCAGGGTGGTCTTGAGCTCACTATGTAGCCCAGGCTAGCATTGAACTCACAGCAGTCCTCCTACCTCTGCTTCCTGAATGCTGGGATTACAGGTGTGAGCCACCATGCCTGGCCCTGTGGTATATGGTTACCAGGAATAGAACTCAGGACCTTGGAATTGCAAGGCAGATGCTGGAACCACTGAGCTAAATCCCCAGCCCTCAGTTTTGTTAATTCATATGTACCTAGGAATCTATCCATTTCTTCTGGATTTTCCAATTTATTGACATACAAGTTTTCAAAGTAGTTACAAATAATCTGGATTTCAATGGTGTTTGTTGTGATTTCACTTTTTTTGTTTCTAATTGAGTTGATATGGGTCTTCTGCTTTGCTAAAGGCTTGTTAATTCTGTTTCTTATTTCAAAGAATCAGCTCTCAATGTCATTAATTTCTGCTCTGATCTTTACTGTTCCATTCCTTATACTATCTTGGGATTTGGCTTTCTGCTCAGGCTAAGATAAGGATGCTACTGAGGACCATGGGGGGCTGTTGATTAGCCAGTCCTAATGAGATTGTGAACATCTATAAGCTTACTCTGAGACCAATGGGAAAAGTATTCCAGAGACATTTTAAAACTCAAACAACTACTAGGCTTGTTACAGAAAGAAATCAGTACATAGGATGGAAAAAGAAATATGAAGAAAGTTACAAGCATAAAGGTATATTTTAGCATGTGATGATTTCCTTTTTTTTTTTTTTTTCTTTTTGAGACAGGGTCTCACTTAGTTTAAGCTGGCCCTGAGCTCACTATGTAGCCCAGGCAAAACTTGAACTCAGCAATCCTCCTGCCTCTGCCTCCCAAATGGTAGGACTCAGGCATGAACCACCACACCAGGCATTATGGTATGTTGTTAATAATTGCTGGTGATTCACCATGCCTGAGATTGTTGTATGTGTTTACTGGAGATCAAACTCAGGACCTTGTGCTTGCTAGGCAGGCGCCAGAACCACTGAGCTAAATCTCTGGCCCTGGAATGAAATTATTTTATATGATAAGATTTTGCCCTATCCAAATGAAAAAGAAAAAGAGTGGCAAAACTAGGAATTCCAAGTATGTCAAGAAAATTTGTTAAACATAAAGTTCATGAAAAAAATATACATATTTAGGATTTTGCTCTTCTTGGTCTGCTTGAGTGTAGGCTGTTCCTTCTAAACTTCCTTGTTGCTTAAAGGTGGCTAAAGGGCTACAGCACTAGCTTTTATATCACCAATCACTCCTCCCCAGGTCCCAGCTCGCCCCTCTCATCTGGTTGTCAAAAATGACCTTTATTTGTGCTGGGTGTGGTGGCTCACGCCTGTAATCCCAGCACTTGGGAGGCAGAGGCAGGAGGATTGCTGAGTTCGAGGCTTGCCTGGGCTATATAGTGAGCTCAGGGCCAGCCTGGACTACAAAGCAAGACCCTGTCTCAAAAAAAAAAAAAAAAAAAAAAGACCTTTATTTTCTCCTGTGCCTGGATGGAAGGACAAGGGATGCACCAACCAGTTAGGGTTTTCTGTCTTCTTGAATGGGAACAACGCAAGGGGAAACATGCTGCTGATAGCCTGATAAGCAGATGGCTACCTAGGTCTAGTAAAGATCTCTGCTTTGGGTTTGGGTTTGATGGCAAACATGGCCAAAACAAGCTTAAATGACTATTCTCAGCTTTGTAGCACCAAGGATCTTGCCTTACATTAGCTTTGATTGCACTTCAGCACAAATTGAGAGTCTAACAGCTGATCTTCAGTTTTGCTTGCAGGAGTGTTTCACTTTCCTTTAAGTAAAGGGAGTCCAACTTCTGGCTGTAACCAAAGGGCTTCAGGGACAAAGAGAGGGCAAAGGACATGCCAGTCAGAATGACTGATCTGGTAACATCTCCCGTTCTTAATCCTAGTTTGCAGTGGCTAAAGACGAGGATTGCATGTGTGGCCAAGATACACTTTGGCCAGTGAGTACTTCAGTGAGACACCTTGTCTCCTTTTGATTTTTTTTTTTAGAAAAAAAAAAAAAAAAAGGGAAACTCAAATAGGAATACAGCCTCAAAAACTGGGACTCCTTCAAAGTCTAGATGCTGAAAAAGTGTTACATGACCTTCTTTTACTCCTATGTCTGTCCTTCCTACTCTCTGGAGACAGAGTTGAAAGACAGCCTAGCACTCAGTTCCTACATAAAAAATAAATACTCCCTTGGGACAAACTGTCAGGCTGCAGGACAGGTTACATCTTAACTTCTTCAGGTTTCTTACTGCTTCTCTAGCTTTAATAGATTTCTAAACTTCTGGGGTTCCTAACCCTAACACCATTATACAGGTATATGCACATCAACATTTTTCTCAACAGTAATCATAACCCTAAACCTAGAAAGATAATCCAGTACTGAAGACTATGAACATAAACATTAATCCCAACCCTACCCCTAGCCATGGCTTAAAACCTAATACTCAGGTACTTGCTCAGCAACATTATCCTTATGCCTAAACCTTAACCTAATCTAAACCCTAGAAAGTAACCCCAGTACTCAGGTATAAACATTAACACCAACCCTAACCCTAATCCTATCCCTAACCCTAGAAAGCAAACCCCAATATTCAGTTGTATGTGCATCAACACTATCCCTAGGCCTTATGCTAATCTTAACCCTAATACTAACCCTGGCCTTCTACCCTAATACTCAGGTATTTGTGCAGAAACACTAACCCTATCTCTAAACCTTAATGTAATCACAAGCGTAGAAATCGAACCCCATTTCTAAGGCATATGCACACCAACACTATCTCTAAACAAAATCCTAACTGTAACTGAAACTCTAATAGTAGAAAGAGAAACTCAATACTCAGGTGTATGCTCATATACATAAATGTAAACCTAACACTGACCCTAAGCATAACCCTACCTATGGCCTTCAAACCTAATACTCAGGCACTTGTACAATACTATCCTTTAATTAAACCTTAATCTAACCCTAGAAATTGAAGTGAGTGTGACTGGAATGGGAGATTCTTTGTGGATATTTTTGGCTGGTAGTCATAGATGATGCCCATGTGTCTATACAAAAACAATCAATAACACTTCCACAATCCTGAAAAGCCACTGCCAAAGCCATTGAGGCCCAACAAAAAAAAGCTCAAGTCATTGGCTGAGGTTGGCTTAAAAAATAGCGAAGCCCTAGATCTTCTTGCCATAAAAATTGGTAAGACTTAAGGTATGTTCAATAAAATAGGCTGGTTCTAGATAAACAACTCTCAAAAAGTAGAGACTAGCCTTACCAAACTTAAATGTCTCATCTAGAAATATAAACATCTTAATAACAACCTTAACCAAGAGATTCAGCTTGGGTCTCTCTATAAATCCCTAAGTGAATATGACTGAACGCTTATCGAATTCTTCATGGGCTGGAGATTTAGCTCAGTGGTTCCGGTGCCTGCCTAGCCAGCACAGGGTCCCTGGTTCGATCCAGGTAACCACATACAACAATATAGGGCATGGTGACTCACACCCACCAGCAATCAGTACCACACACCACAGTGCTAGGAGTGGTGGCTCATGTCTGTAATCCCAGCACTCAGGAGGCAGAGGCAGGAGGATTGCTGAGTTCGAGGCTTGCCTGGGCTACATAGTGAGCTCAGGGCTAGCCTGAACTACAAAGCGAGACCCTGTCTCAAAAAAAAAAAAAAAAATCCTTCATAACTATTGATCCTCCCTAGCAGTTTTGGACCCTATTTACTCAGTATCCTTATTTGCTTTATTTCATCTTGCCTAGAATCTCTTAAACTTCAGATGGTCATGCAGATGGAACCCACCATGGAAATCGCCTCGCCCCCACCCAACATCAGGCGCCACTAGACAAGCCCTCTGCAGGATCCTTGTGACTGCCAGCACCTTTTGCTGCCCTCATACAGTTCGAAACAGGCAGAGCAGTCTTTGTTCCTTTTTTCTAATGGCAGGTAGGGTCACCTCTTCTGAGGTGAATGTAACAGGAATTAATGAGAAAGGAATTAGGACTCTATTAGGCCATAAAGACAGCAGCCTCAAATGGAGATGGAAAGTTCAAAATGGAGTCAGCTGAGTTATGACACTCCAGGGATCTTACAAAAACTTCTGTCAGTTGTCCGGCCACTGTCTGGGATCTTCCTAGAGCATGATCACGCAGGGCATTGGCTCAAGGACCCGTGGGCCTTACATGGGCACTGGGTGATAGATTGGACCCTAAAAGATAGTCTCCTGTAGAGTAGAGATTGTATTGTTTACACAATGCCTCAAGCTCCCTTCTAAATCCCTTCGAAGAGAGCCCTCCTCAAAACCCTCTCTTGCCTAGTGGGACCTTTACTTCCTGCTCTTACAGTTTTTAAATAAATTTGCTTGTACTCTATCTCCTGAATCCATAGTTTCATTCTTCATCACCATGGGACATCACCACAAGCTCAGCAAAAAATTAAAAATATCAAGCAATTTTAGCTCCTAGCTAAATCTGCTTATTATGCTGTCTTTTAAATATTAATACTTTGTAATCAGTGCTGGTACACTAACTAGCTCTCCAGAGGGAAAAGGCCAGATTGGTAGTGTTTGTTAATTGCTGTGATGTAAAAACTTCAAATACAGCTAGCTTAAAACTGAAGACTTGAGGGGTCAGAGATTTAGCTCAGTGGTTCTGATGCCTGCCTAGCAAGCCCAAGTTCCCTGGTTCAATCCCCAGTAACCATATACAACAATACTAGGAGTGGCCCACGCCCACCAGCAATCAGTACCACACACCACAATGTTAAGTGTGGTGGCTCATGCCTGTAATCCCAGCACTCAAGGAGGCAGAGGCAGGAGGACTGCTGAGTTTGAGGCTTGCCTGGGCTACATAGTGAGCTCAGGGCCAGCCTGAACTACAAAGCGAGACCCTGTCTCAAAACAAAACAACCTGAATGAAAATTTGACAGTTGAATCTGGTGATGGTACAAGCTGTCTCGGGTATATCACCAAGTGTAAAAATAGCCATCTGTGCTATTTTTATAATAAGCTCATGCAGTCTTAATAGTATTATTACTGTCATGTTATTATTACAGATATGAAAGCCAAAGGCATAAAGCAATTATTTGTTTGGGGCCATTAAATAAGTGATAAAATTTTGTGAGCCTAAAGCTACTCTAACATGATGTACACTGTTATACCCCATTAATAAATGAGTTAGATGAAGGATCATGGTTAAAATGTGTACATATAATATACACATTATATGTGTGTGTGCAATGCATACATATGTGTGTATATATTATATATGTATTCAATATAATATTATATATTGAATTGGGAGACCATTAGCCCTAGTCAGCTCTGGTATCTTAGGTTCCTATGCAAGCATAGTGGGCTCAAGCTTAGCCAATCAGAAATATCAACTAACATTTAACTAGGGACTTTTCATTTTAGCCAATAAAATGTCTTGCTTCACTAAACCCTTTATAAAATCTTTCCGCTCACCTACTCCAGGGAAACACTGAAGCTGCTGTGTCTGGTGCTGCCTAATTCATGGATCACTATCTGCTCAATTTAAAAAAACCTTCAAAATGTTAATGAGCTTAAATTTATGCTTTATCAATATTAAAATTACTATTTCAGTCTTTCTAGATGAAGTCTTCCAGGTTCTGATATCTTTTGCTTTGGAACATGAAGGCATCGCTGCCTCCACAGTGAGAAGTGAAGATTTTTCTTTCTGAATTCAAGTTGTGTTAGTCTTGTGGACCAGAACTGAATCCATTCATTGAACAGCTTGTTTTTCACTTGAAAGTTGGCTTATAACCCAGGAGCCAAAATTTTTCTGTGAGAACGAATAGTAGTAGCAGTGATTTATTTAGTGCTTATAAAATACAGGGTACTCTACATGTTTCAACTAATCCTCATAACCACCTTATAAATAGATCTTATAGATATTGCTCTTTTACATGTAAGAAACTCAGGCACAGAGGATGTTAAAAATAGCCATCTGTGCTCAGTGGTGCACACCTAAAACTCAAGTAGGAGGATGGCATGTTGGAGCCCAGGCTGGGAAACTTAGTGTGACTTTGTCTCAAAATAAAACATTAAAAAATAACTGTGGGTGTAGCTCAGTGTGAAGGTCCTGGGTTGAATTTCCAGTATGGAAAAAAATTTCACACAACTAATAACTATTCGAACCAGGATGTAAGCCCCAGCTATATATATTTTAGAGCCTAAACCCTTAACTGTCATACTATCCTATTGAGTCCCTAAACATTACTGTTGTGGTTTAAATCCAGATGTCACCCAGAGCTTCAAGTGGTCATAGGAGGTCACTGGGGAGGTGACTGGATCATGGGGGTGATACTCATCGGAGGATTAGTGCACTGATGAGTTTATAGCTAAGCTCACTTGGGAAGTGAGGCCCAGCTGGAGGAGGTGGATCCTGGAGACTTGGCCTGCAAGGGTGCATTTCCTCTGATCTCCCTCCCTCCCTCCCTCCCTCCCTCCCTCTCCCTTCCTCTTCCTCCCTCTCCGTCTGTCTCTCTCTCTCTGACTTAAACATCTATAAACCGTGAGCCAAAATGAACCTTCCTTCCTTTAACTCGGAGGTATTGGACATTTTGTCCCAGCAACAAGAAAATAACTAAGACAACTGCAAAATCAAGTCTGGGTTGATTTTTTGTCCCACTAGCCCAACTGCATGCTGTGTCCCCAGCTTGGAGAGGCCTTCCAGTGTGCTGTCAATCTCTCTCCCTGCCCTCACCACAGTCACCACCTTTTGTCTCTCCCCTAAAGCAAATGCTCACTGTGAACACAGGAGACAGTGCCTCTTCATTATCTCAGGGCTGGTCCCCAAGTCTGTCTCGCCATAAGTCTGTCATGCTACGTGACAGGAACCATTCAGTCATGGGAAGTAAAGGTCCAAGCTTCATGTGGCAGGGTATAAGAAACATGTGCACCCACAAGTCACTAAGGGTGGCTGGCTCTCCATGTTTCATTTCTGTGGCCCAGAGCAAGAATGCTAATGGGGGCCCACAGGACATTTATCAAAATATTTAGAATTAGAAATCAAACTAGCACGCTACTAAAATATATTCTATTCACTGCAATACCTCAAGAATCCTGGTTTGGACTTAGAATTATGGAACCCTACCCCCCCAGCTCTCTCTGCACAGCTGCACAGACACTCAGCCCAAACATCCCAACTCAGTCCCCTTCCCAGGAAATGGCCCCCGGCCACCCCTTAGGCCTAGAGGTGCACACATTGGAGCTGTAGTCTACTCCCAGGAAGAAAGACCTAAGGCGAAGAGCCACTTGGGTTCTGGATGGGAGGAACTGAGGGTGCTGACTGGAAATTCCAGAGCCCAGGGCCTGGTCCTCCCAACATGCAGCTCAAGACCAACCCTCTCCGATGTTGATCTGAGGTTGGTACTGATGGTAGGAGCCATGCCTCGTTCTCCTTGGAGCACAGCTTTGAATCTGTAGGCATTAAATTTTGAATGACTCAGCCATTCGACAAATGGATGAAATGAAGTGAGGTGGTCATTGACAATATAGTTGCATGTTTATGAGGTGGTAGCTTCACATGATGAATAAAGGTCGCTTGTTCAGTCACTAATACCAAGAAGACCAATGTGAGAATTAATGCAATATCATTTGGCTAAAGGCTCCTCATAAACATTGTGACATTGCAAACACAACTTCATTCTAAATGAAGGGAAGACCACTGTATACGTTCCTGTATACCGCCGAAGTTACTGAGTGCTTCCTCCTTCCAAAGCTCCTCTCTCCTTATGCAAATTATATGCATAATTTTCTTTTTTTATTCACAGAGTGAGAAAGCAGATGATTTCCCAAAATTAAAGGTTGACAGTTAAGGCTCCTGAATTTCACCAGCAGAAATTGAAATAAGGAGTTTCTTGCACAGATACCGAGTGCAGAGCAGAGAGTCCCTGGGGATGATTGGCCACTATGCTGGGAAATCTCCGTGGAGCACGCCAGGCCGGCCCTCTCGGGGCACGGAGGCCTACTCCTCCGCGCGTCAGACTCACCTGGATGGCTCGTACAGGTAACAACACCGCACGCCCCGAGAGAGTGTGAGGCAGTAGGTCTGGGGGCAGCGCCACAGCCCTGGGCCCTGGCCATGGCACAGCTTGGTCTATGACCCCTTCTTCCTTCCAGGTTACACACAGGACAGCCCATCTTCACACGGGGTTCCCACACAGGACTTAAAATTAACAACAAAAAAAATGCCGGGTGTGGTGGCGCACGCCTGTAATCCCAGCACTCGGGAGGCAGAGGCAGGAGGATTGCTGAGTTCGAGGCTTGCCTGGGCCCTATAGTGAGCTCAGGGCCAGCCTGAACTACAAAGTGAGATCCTGTCTCAAAAAAAAAAAAAAAAATTAACAACAAAAGCAATCTGCACAGCAAAAAAGGTGCACGAAAATAGGTGAAGGAGAAGAAGAAGCAGCATGGGGAGAGTAGGGGAAGAAAAAGGAGGGGAGAGGAAAGGATGGGCACTTTGCCAAGCCTATATCCCTGGTGTTTAAGCAAAATGCCCTAAATAAACCAGTGCAAGAGCTGCTTCCTTCCTCCCTCTTTTCTTCTCCTTGCTCTTCCTCTCTTCCTCCTCCTCTCTTCCTATCCCTCCCCCGTTTCCTCTTCTTCCTCCTTCTTCTCAGCTTCTTTTTTTTCATCTCTAACTCCTTCTCCTTCCTTTCTTCTGCTCTTCTGTCTTTCCCTTTTTTTTTGGAAAATTTGGCCCATTTTACACATAGAAAAATGAAGTTGAAACATCATCTGTGTAAAGATGACTTTCACACAGATAAAAGATTTGAATGTGAATGATAAACTACAAAATGATAAGCGTGAGCCTTGGAAAGGACTTCTTAAGATCCCCCAAGAGGATTAAAAATAGATGGATATATTCATATGAATGACACAACAGAAAGGTTTACAGTTGGGTGATCATTGAGGAGATTAAAAATTGGTAAAGGATTAATATTCAGTAGCACTGTCCCAAATAACTTTTCGTGTTGCTGGACACGTTCTCTAACTAACGTCTCCAATAAAGTAGCTGACACAGTTCGGGTCTTAAATGTCACACAAAGGCCTATGTGTTAAAAGTGGTGCTCCCTTAGGATTCGAGGACAACGGGAGGAAGTTAGGCCATTGGTGTGTGCCCTGAAAGGTGATAGCCTGACATCTGGAGGGAGCAGCCTGCCCCACTGTTTGCTTGGGTTATGATGCTCGCCTAGCCACAAGCTCCATATCAACAGGCCAGCATTCCATGATCCAAAACTTCCAAAGCCATAAGCCAAAGTCAACCTTTCTTCCTGTAAAGTGGATTCATCTCACATACTCGTCACAGCAACAGAAAGCTGAGTAGCATACAGCCACATTATGGAACATTCGAACTGGAGGGGGGTGCAAATGAAGAGCTAAATTTTTAATTAAATTTAAATAGGCTTGTGAGTAGTATCTACCACATCAGACAGTGAAAAACTGTTCAAATCATCCAAAGCCCAAATACCTAGCAGTTATATGAAAAGATCCAAAATCGCAATTAGAAAAACACAAATTCAAACCCTAGGACAGTATTGCTACGGGTTAAAAATACATATAATGTCAAGTGTTAGTGAGGATGTGGGAAAAAACAATCTTCATTTACTACTCAGTCTTCGTTTGTGATATAAGATCTGGAACACTGCTTCCCAGGTTGGGAAACAGATTCTTCCAGCCATCCTAAAAATAGCAATCTGGTGAAATTAGTACATATATGTCAAGTGACCAATCTATGTCGCCTCCCCTGGAAGTGCTCACATGCAGATCAGCAAGAAGGTGAATGTACAAAGATGTCATCACAACACTGTTTAGGAAAGGAGAGACTTAGAGTCGATGCAAGTTTGTCACTGCACAAGTGGAGAAACAAAACGTAATGGAGATATACAATGGAATATTCTGCTGTCAGGAATAGTGAATAGGGCTAGGATGACAGTGTGTGCTTGGAATCTCACCACAGTGGGAAGCTGTGGCAGGAGGGTCAGAGGTCTGAGTCCAGCATGGGAAATTTAGCAACTTAACAAGACTTTGTTTCAAAATAAAAAATTAAACAGGGGGCCGGAGACTTAGCTCAGTGGTTCCAGTGCCTGCCTCGCAAGTGCAAGGTCCTGAGTTCGATCCCCAGTAACCACATACAATGCTGGGTGTGGTGATTCACGCCCACCAGCAATCAATATCACATACCACAATGCCGGGTATGGTGGCTCACGCCTGTAATCCCAGCACTCGGGAGGCAGAGGCAGGAGGATTGCTGAGTTCCAGGCTTGCCTGGGCTACATAGTGAGCTCAGAGACAGCCTGAACTACAAAGGGAGACCCTGTCTCAAAAAAAAAAAAAAATTAAACAGGGATGGGAACATAGCTCAGTGCAAAGCCCTTAAGTTCAATCCCTAGTACTTGGAAGGAAGGAAGGAAGAGAGGAAGGAAGAGAAGGAAACAAACCAACCAGAGTTTCCTGGATCTTCTAATCCTGCTGCACAGTTTCCCTGATATTGTGCATACTTCTTGAGCAAAATAGAAGCATGCTCTGGGCTCTGTTGCCTCTTTTATGTCAGTGCTTGCTTTAAACATAAGCACGTTTATAATTCATTGCATTGGGCTCTGCTACTTTCTATAAACTCCACCAGCTGCTACTGCTTTTGCACAACAGACTATTTTATGTTCCGTGGAAGCTATTTCCCTAGAAAACATAATGCCTTCGTCAAATTTGTATTGCAGAAAATGTCCGAATGTTGAACCAAAACTGTAAGAACTGAAGAGCCAAGGAGCCATCTGAGAAGCGCGGAGCTTATGAAGATCCACAGGAAGCCCTGGCGCAAGTCTGGGCGCAGTGTTGGCGATCGCTCCTCCCACTCTGTCCCCTGCCTGTCCCATCCAACCCTGGTGTCCGAACTGATTGCATACGCCATTGCGTGCTGGCCTGGGGTTCTATTCCTAACGGAAACAGGAAGGGTTCCAGGTTTTCATTCTCTTCCTCTTCTTTGTACATCTTTTTTAATTGCACACGTATGGACTCAGGTGTTTTCTTTTTTCTGTAGAACTTCATCTTATGCTTTCATAAATCGAGAAGTATTTACACTAAGAATAAAAGCGAGGGGGGCCGGAGGGTTAGCTCAGTGGTTCCGGCGCCTGCCTCGCAAGTGCAAGGTCCTGAGTTCAATCCCCGGTAACCACATAGAATGCTGGGCGTGGAGACACGCCCACCAACAATCAACACCGCATACCACAATGCCGGGCGTGGTGGCTCACGCCTGTAATCCCAGCACTCGGGAGGCAGAGACAGGAGGATTGCTGAGTTCGCGGATGTGGTGGCTCACGCCTGTAATCCCAGCACTCGGGAGGCAGAGATAGGAGGATTGCTGAGTTCGCAGCGGCTTGCCTGGGCACCATAGTGAGCTCAGGGCCAGCCTGAACTACAAAGCAAGACCCTGTCTCAAAAAGCAAAAAAAAAAAAAAGAATAAAAGCGAGGGAATATTTACATTTTATCACCCTTTCCTTTAGTATTAGCAGTGATGTCTTTATAAATTACTTTATTTTTAAAAATTGATTTCTTAAATAAATTATTGACTTACTCCCAAAATAAAAGTATGATAACATAATTTGAAAACTATATCTTTAAGCCTGATGCAGTGGCACATACCTGTAACTTCAACTACTGGAAAGGATGAGGCAGGAGGGTTCCAAATTCAAGGCCAGCCTGGACCACTTAACTACAAAGTTTGAGCCTGTCTCAGAATAAAATGAAAATGGCTATGCTGCGGCTCAGTAAAATGCGTTTGCCCAGCATGTACCGAACCCTAGTTTCAACATCCAGTATCATAGGACAACAAACAAAAACATGTCTTCAGAATAACGGACATAAATGTTACTGTGTTTCTAATCTGTAGACAAAACCCATTGCTTTATTTCATTTCTTCATAAAGCTTTTCTCCTAAATAAGTTTGTCTTTCTGGTTTTTTTTTTTTTTTTTTTTGAGACAGGGTCTCGCTTTGTAGTTCAGGCTGGCCCTGAGCTCACTATGGTGCCCAGGCAAGCCGCCGCGAACTCAGCAATCCTCCTGTCTCTGCCTCCCGAGTGCTGGGATTATAGGCGTGAGCCACCACGCCGGGCACTGTGGTATGTGGTACTGATTGTTGGTGGGCGTAGTCACCACGCCCAGCATTGTATGTGGTTACCCGGATCGAACTCAGGGCCTTGCACTTGCGAGGCAGGTGCCGGAACTACTGAGCTAAATCTCTGGCCCCCTGTTTTAATTTTTTATTAGTACTGTATATTTGCAGATCATAAGGTTTTCTTTCCTGGTGTGGAGTTGGCACATGTAATAACCCTCTCAATCCCTCTCCATCCCCCTCCTCACTCCCCCTCACACTCCGTTTCTCCAAAACCCAAACAGAAATGCAAAGTCATCAGTGGAGATTTCAAAACCATCGCTGCTGGGAGGACTGACATGGAGGACCATCAGTACTATGGTCTGAAGGTGCCTCCACTGTCCGATAAATGACTCAAGTATATCCTTCTTTCTGGCAGAGCAGTACTCCACTGTGTGTAAACATTGCATTTTTTTTATCCAGGCATCTATTGATGAATATATAAGCTGCTTCAAGTTAAAGTCTTGCTAACTCACTAAGTCTGCCAGGTTCAACTTGAACTTGCCATCCTCCTGCCTCAGCCTCCCATAAATACATCTGAAATGCTGGTAATACTGATATGTTAACAGAAATTTTAAACCTATAAATTTCTTTTTTCTCAACCCTTCACTATTACCATTTATCACACTATCTCTAAGCCAATAATAAAATCAAGTTGAAAGCTAGCATGTATGTGATTTAGGAGATAGGAATTTTTTTTTTTTTTGAGACAGGATGTGTTGCATTGTGTGTTGCAGGCTGGCCTCGAACTTATGGTTCTCCTGCCTGAGCCTCCTGAAAAATGAGCCAAACATCTTGAAAAGAAGAGCATAAGGTAAATCTATCCCAGACATACAGAGGCGCGGCAGGGACTAATAGGAAACAGACTTGAAGGGGAAATTACCAACAGAAGCACAAAGTGATCAATGGAGATTTCAAAACCATCGCTGCTGACACAGAGGACTGACACGGAGGACCACCGAACCCGCCCCAATCCACACGGAGGCCGGATGACGGTAGCACGGTCAGGCCGCGGAGAGGATTCCTGGCAGAGGGGAACACACAGGCCAGTCAGCTGGGCGGGGGTGTGATGGGGAACACTGGCCCCACTTTTCATTGTGCTTTGGACATGGTGCTGAGCTACCGGGTGGCGGGCTGCTGTATTCACCAGACGCGTTGATATCCAGTGCTGTTCCAACTCCAGACCTGAGCGACTTAGCACAATAAATTTGTTCTTGCTCACTTCACACTGCGAAGCTGACTGGAAGGAGCCAGGCTATATCCCACACAGTCATTCCGGGACCCAGACTATCAAGTTCCACTGTCTTTAATGACTCCCTGCTCTGGACCCCAAGAGGCTGGACTGGGAAGAAAGAATATTTGCTCCCAATCACCTCACATCAGACAGAACACTTGGATCCAGAACCCAGTCATCCCCACTAACCGCGAGGAGCCTGGGGAATGAGGATGAGCAGGGAACGGGGGACACATTGCATCATCTTCGCAATAGTCACCAACCAAAGCCAACCAAAGCACAGCTTCGTGTAGGTAGACCCTGTGCCAGTACAGAAGCAGTTGATGTTACCATCTGTCTAGGCCAAAGGGCATTTAAGTGCCGGGCAGTCATTTAGAACCCGATGTTTCTCAGCCGTGCACTTCCACTTCTATCCATAAAGGCCTCACTCTATTATACAGACCGTATAATCACCAGTGTCAGATCGCCCACATAATTCTGCTGCCGCTTAAGTTTTCTGAGAAAGTACGTTGTTAGCCATACATGCATGCTCTCATAGTTGCTCCTTTCAGCAAAATGTCTTATCAACAAAGATGAGCATTGTTGGTTCCCTGTCGTTTTAATACACTGCTCGAGAAGTCACTAGCTTAACAGGACAGTAATATGGTAATCTCTCTCGTGGCTTCTCGTGGTCCAGAACACAGACAAGGCACAGTGAGAAAGGCTGCGTCCGGGATGTAGGCGGAAGCCTCCACTTCCAGGAGAGGAGGCAGCTGGAAACTTGTTGCCCCCCCATGACTAGAGTTGGATGCTGCTGTCCACGGGGACCCTCGGCTCCTCTTCACATGGGCTCATCTGAGTTTCTAGCCAGTAGAGAAGCCAGATTCTCAGGGCAGGTGTCCCGAGGAGCCAGGAAGAAGCTTCCTCGTTTCCACAGTCTGGCCTCAGAAGCCATGGCTCCCCTCTCTGCCACACCGCAGAAACTCAGGTGCTCGCAATTCCCCGTGTACTCCAAGGAAAGAGACTCTAGATTCTCAGGAAGAGGAGGGCTAGCCACAACACATCGTGAACGACATGGGATGAATAAATTGGTGTGGCCAATTTTGGAAAACGCAGTCTGTCACAAGGCCAGGTTGTTTTAACTCAGAAAAGCAGCTCGAGTTCTGGGGCAGCTGGAGCGCTCAGCACAAGTCCTTCCAGAGCAGTGGGCCTGGCACTGTTTCATCCAAAACAGCCGACGAAATGAGTGACTACATTTTTACTGCTGAGTTGCCAATAAAAGACCTCAAGGTTCCTGCTCTTTGAAGAAAATCATCAGAAAATGCATTAGAGATAAAGTAACTCTGCCATGGCTAGCTAGAACTCTGGGTTACAGGTAACAGAACTGAAATTACACTAGTTTAAGCAGACAAGGGTGGGTCCTTAGCACCTCTGCACTAAAGGTCTCCAGTGCTTGTGACCTCAGGAGAAAACCTTCCTCAACCTACCTCTGGCATCCCCAGTTACCCCTGAAGAAGAGTACTAGACAATCTGTAGTCAGATGGTCCCCAGAAGCCCAGCCCCCCACCTAAGTGGATGGGGAGCTTTGATTGGCCAGTTTGAGCCACACCCTAGATGGTGGGAAAGATGAAGTTTTAGGATTGGCAGCTCCCAGGACTGTGGGAGGAGAATTTAGTAAGTAGACGAGAAATAGAAGGTAAGAGGAAGTACGGCTGTAACAACAGCAGGTGTCACCAAACCCAGTGTAAGTTTTACTTCCTCATCAAACTTGAGTCCAGAATCTTGGCAGAACTGAGAGGAAGAAAAATCAGCTGAACCTCCAGGAAGGCGTGAAGGATGAGGAACTTCCAGTGCTCTTCTGCTATTATGTAGATAACTAAACTCTTTCCATTTTGTAAGGGTAGGATGTTACATTTCTCAAAAGTCTACATTTTCACTGCTGTTTCATCAAAAAGTGCAGATTCACTTCCATCTTTATCCTAAACCAGGTTTATAGGTCTCTTGGGGGAAAGCTAAGTTTAGTGTAAAATCTATTCTATCTTAAATCACACAGGAAAAATTAACTGCCTTAGCAAATCCTGCTGTGACATGATTTATGACTCTATGCTTCAGTTTTTTATTACTACATATCATAACTTTTATTAGTGCTTCCATTAATATTGCCAGTCATGAGCCATAAAATTGACTCTTGGTGTATACACTAAAACCCTTTCTGAATCACTAGTTTTTCTGTAAATCATATAAAGTGTTTTTAAAAAGAAGTGACAACTCACTCGGTTTGGGTCTTGCATTTGCCTTTCCTGAAAGGGGCAGGTGCTCTCAGAGGGATCTTGGCCCTGCTTCAGTGGTGGGAACTGATCTCTTCCGGGACATCACCCTGCTGGTAAACTTACAACTTCACAACCTCCAGGGGTTTTGTTTGCTTCCGAGATAAATTCTAATTTTTAGCACTTTTCCCTTTTTTCCTTTGAGCCCCACAGAATTAGCCTGCACAGAATGAGTCCCAAATGCTTCATTTTCCAGATCTCCATGAGTTCCCAAAGCTTTCCTTCTCCAGACTTCATGTTCTTAGTTCCGTTCAGCTTTCCTCGTGGGTCTGTTTCCAGAGCCACCGCCATCTTGCCATCTCGCTTTGGTCGTAGTCCAGTTCCCTTTGGGGCAGCTGTACTGCAAGTCATCTGGCCTACAGCACCACACATCTTTTTGCCTCCCATGTTTTCTTCTTGTTCACAATGATATCTCCAGAGGTCATCATGTTATTTGCTGAACTCTGGATATTTTACTCCAACAGTCTTGTCTAGCCAAGACAAGCTATAAAAAAAGAAAAGAAAGAAGATAGAAAAGAAAATAAACAAAAGAGAAAAGAAAAGAAAAAGACGAGTTTATCTGGAAGTTTCCCTGTGTGGAACAATGTTTGAACAGACTCTCTGTGAAGGGTCTGTGTCTCTTCTACCTGACAGTAGTATTGAGATGGATTTTATATCTGACTGGAGAACACTTCCTATGTACCTGGTATTATCAACCCAAATGTATATAAGTTTGCCCTCGGGGCATTATGTTTGGGACATACTGAGTAGGAACCTATGGAATTGCTGGAGCCCGTATAATTTGCTAATTTGAAGTAGTACTGAATGGATCCTAGTGGACACAGAGGAGAGGGGCGCTTTATCGATGACTTGTTAGAAGCTGGAGCACTGGCACAAAATTTCTGTACAAAGTCCCGCGTGGCCCATGGAAAGGAGGAGTGGTTTGTGGGCACGCTAAAGAAGAAACAGAATGTAGAGTATTAGACGTGAAGAGACACCGCTGTACACGAACAACTCCTTTTCTATTTCCACTCACGAAAGTAACATTTGGTTTTGCAGCTGCAGTGAGAGTTCCAGTTGTCTCTGAGCTCCACTACTCATTACATTATAAACCTACCAGCCCTATTCTTTTCACAGCCTATTTTTGCGTTTATCTCATAATGATATCTCAGGAGACCATCTACTTATTGCTAAAGTCCAGATCTTTATTTCAGCAGCCTTTGCTGATCAAAATAGATTGTCAAGGAGAAACAGAAGGGAGAGGAAGGAAGAAAGGGATACTAGCAAGGGGGGAGGGAGGGGAAAGGAAGGGAGAGGAGAACAGAAAAACAGAAAAGAAAAAGAAACGAGCAGAAGAGAGGCGGAGCCCTTTCCCTGGAACCCTTCCCCTGTGGAGCATTAAGGGTGCAGTCCACATTTGCAGTTCCCTTTCTTGGCACCTAGAAAAATGCTGAGTTCCTCTGACCTTGATCATTTGTCCCTGTCCTGGAGCCATCAAAGCCTCTTCCAAGTTTCCACTAATCCCACTCCCAGGTCCTCGGGTGTGACTGTGCTGGGATAGTTTATTGAGATGTAACCCAAGACTTTTGTCTCCAAATCTGTTCTCTTTATCCTTCCTTCCTTTAGTCAACACATTCAATGCCTCAAGAAAAGGATGTTACAGTAGAAAAGCGAAAACAACGATCTTTATACTTCTGAAATACATGCTTTTGGATCCCAACAAAGCCCAAGGCCCAGGAGGAACTCAAGTCATGAAAAATATATAGGGGGAGGGCCAGGGATTTAGCTCAGTGGTTCAGGCACTGAACCAGGTTTCCTGCCTGGAAAGCTCAAGGTCCTGAGTTCAATCCCGGGTGACCACACACCACAATACCAGGCGTGGTGGCTCAATGCCTGTAATCCCAGCACTCGGGAGGCAGAGGCAGGAGGATTGCTGAGTTCCAGGCTTGCCTGGGCTACATAGTGAGCTCAGGGCCAGCCTGAACTACAAAACGAGACCCTGTCTCAAAAACAAAATACAGGGGATTAAGTGTTCTCGGCAGCGCTGTGTGTTTCCACCGACCCTGTCACAGTCTCCAGCCAGCAGAGTACGTGAATTTACTCAGACCGCAGTGGACAAACACCTGCTGTGTCAGGAAACCCAAGCGCAGGAGGGCCCACGGGCAGAAACGAGAACGAGGCTGCGCACAAGGAGTGCAAAATGAGCAGAAGTGTGTAAGAAGCACATCTAGCAGCGGACACAACTCACCCATCCCGGTTCCCCGCCGTCTTGGAGGTTGACAAAACGATCTCCTGTGAACCTCAGCGAAGCCTGGAAGTGTAAAAGGATCATAAAAATGGGAGCTTAAAAAGCTCAGAGGAGGGCCGGAGGGTTAGCTCAGTGGTTCCGGCGCCTGCCTCGCAAGCGTAAGGACCTGAGTTTGATCCCCGGTTACCACATATAATGCTGGGCGTGGTGGCTCACGCCTGTAATCCCAGCACTCGGGAGGCAGAGACAGGAGGATTGCTGAGTTCGCGGCGGCTTGCTTGGGCACCATAGTGAGCTCAGGGCCAGCCTGAACTACAAAGCAAGACCCTGTCTCCAAAAAAAAGCAAAAAAAAAAAAAAAAGCTCAGAGGAAGAACCCTGCATTTTCCCCCCTTATCTGAAATAAGGTCTCCCTCCGCAGCCCAGGCTGGCCTCAGACTCGTGCCAACCCTGCCTCAGCCTTCCAAGGGCTGCTGACCGGCGTGCGGCTACCCCGGCTGCCTCCATTCCTCCTCGAGGCGGACACGGGCGCTTCGCCGGGATGCAGGGGTCCCCGGCGCCCCTCAGCCCTGCCGGCCCTGCGTCTGCCCGGGCCTGTGGCTGCAGTTCCTGCGATCCCCCAACTCATTTTCCGGCTCACCTCCCACGGCCCTCTGTTTCCAGGCCCTGTCCTCAGGCACCTGCGCCCCTCCAGCTGAAACGTGAGGCTCCCTGGCCTTTTCAGATGCAGAGAACTGATTATACCTTCTCTTCACCTGGTTTTTGGCTTCAGCTCTCCTCCAGTTTTACCCCGCCCCTTCCTAGCCGACAGCGATTAGGAAAGGGAGGCGGAGTCAAAATGACGGAACCTTGGGGTCGGGGGGTTAGCTCAGTGGTTCCAGCGCCTGCCTTGCAAGCACAAGGTCCTGAGTTCGATCCCCGGTAACCACATACAATGCTGGGCGTGGAGACTCACGCCCACCAAGAATCAATACCACATACCACAGTGCCGGACGTGGTGGCTCACGCCTGTAATCCCAGCACTCGGGAGGCAGAGACAGGAGGATTGCCGAGTTCGCGGCGGCTTGCCTGGGCTCCATAGTGAGCTCAGGGCCAGCCTGAACTACAAAGCGAGACCCTGTCTCCAAAAAGCAAAAAAAAAAAAAAAAAAAAAATGACGGAACCTTTTAGCCTTTTATTGTCTGTTAGCAGCTTTGTGTGAATGTTGGACTGATGCCCCCTTGGCCACCTTCTGTGTAGTAAATTATAAGGAACCTGTTACTTAGTCAGTAGCGTCTTTCAAAACCTCGTTCCATACGGAGATCTTGGGTTTTCTTTTTTAGCATTATAAATTCAATGATTTTGTTTCTTAGGATACACGTTGACTTCAGTGTCCGGAGCCAGCGTGTAGAGAGCCCTCTTCACGCTTACACAAGAGGTCTGGCCTCACTCTGGAACACAGGGGTGACTGCACCGTGAGTTTTATTTGCAGGTTTGGAAACTTCTGAAAAAAAAAATATAAAAAGAATTTCTCATGTCCTGTCACACTGGGAATAATGTAAATAACTCATCAAATGAGTGTTTAAATCATAGCACATCTGTTACAAGGGAAAATTATATAATCCCTGAAAGTACTGTGCACAATCTATGTACTGACATGAAAAATATTACTGTAATGAAAAATATTGACCAACAGGCTGGATGTAGCTCAGTGGCACCACACCTGCTGGGCAAGCCCAAGGTCCTGGGTTCGATCCCCAGTACCAAAGGAAATAACGACAAGGAAACAGTTTTATGTTTAAAGCAACATGTATTTTGGTATATTAGGTATAGATGTGTATATTTAGAAAATGTCAGGAATATTGCATAGATGTATTGACTGTTACATCTGGGTTGTAGAATTGTGAAAGCAGGAAAAGGGAAAGGAGGTGGGGAAGGTAAAAAAGGAAAAGAAAAAATTTGCTAAAAAAAGGAAATAAAGCATGTGTATAAAGGAGTGGAAGTTGTAGGGAGGGCAAGAGAATGGGAAAAAAATGAGAATTAAAATGTACAGGTACAAATTCTCACTGTTGAATGTGATCATGATGTATGTGTAAAATGTACCAATAAAATCTATTTTTTAGAAGTTGGGAGGCTCAGAAGGGAAGAATTTATTTAATACTCAAGTGTTCAACTGTGTAACCATTAGTCCAGGCTTGACATTTATCATCCCTTTTTTTTTAAAAATACAGGCTTTCATCACATACTGTTTCTTTGTTCTTGAGGTTACAGAGATGTATCACACTGTATGTGTCTTCTGAGAACTGCTATCTCGCTCTGTTATGTTAAGATCCTTCTGTGGATGCAGCTATAGGTCATTCATTTTTACTGCTATGTATGATTGCATTCAATAAACAGAACACATCAAAATTAATATATTTCCTGTCATTGGATTTGGAAGTCCTAGTGGTTTTTGTTACTCCAAAAGGAGCTGCTATAAGCATTACAATTCATATGCAAGTTTCTCTGGGATGTGTGCCTACAGTGGAATATTAGGGTTTAGCTTATACAACTATATATTTCCACTGGATTGGAAAGTGTGTAAATTTGTACATCAGGTTGAAGGTGTTGCTCAGTGGCAGAATATTTGCCTAGCACGCATGAGGCCTGGAGTTCAAGACTAGGACAAAAATAATTTACACATGCGTAACGAGAGAAATTACATGGACCTACAATCTCACACATGGCATCTGAGGATCAATCTTTTTTCTTTCTTCCTTCCATACTGGGGATTGAATTTAGCTGCACTCTGCCACTCAACCACATCCTCAGCCTTTTTATTTATTTTTAAATTTTTATTTTTGGAGACAGGGTCTCACTTTGTAGTTCAGGTTGGCCCTGAGCTCACTATGTAGCCCAGGCAAGCCTCGAACTCAGCAATCCTCCTGCCTCTGCCTCCCGAGTGCTGGGATTACAGGTGTGAACCACCACATCTGGCACTGTGGTATGTGGTACTGATTGCTGGTGGGTGTGAGTCACCACAGTATTGTATGTGGTTACCCAGATCAAAAGAACTCAGGACCTTGTACATGTGAGGCAGGTGCCAGAACCACAGAGCTAAATCTCCAGCCCAATTTATTTTTAAATTTTGAGGCAAGGTCTTGCTAAATTACTGAAGCTGGCCTGAGTTTACAATCCTCCTGCCTCAGCTTCCTATCTAGCTGTGATTACAAGTGTGTGCTACCACACCTGGATTTCTTAGATTTTAAAGAAGTATAACAGCACCTCTGCATGTTATTACTTTGCATTTCATTGATTACTAAGGAGGTTAAGCACTCATTTGTGTGAGTGACTGTTCACAGCTGTATTCCCAGGGCTTCTTAGCACTCCGTAAATGTGGGTAAAGGAACCGGCAGGCAGCCAAGTCGGGCTTTGCAAATGGACTTGTTAATCTAGGGAAGATTCTCACCACAGGGAACCCAAAGCCCACGTGTTCTTCATTGTAATTTAAGGAGTTTCATTATATCCTGAGCATAATATGTGGCAACTGCCACTTTCATAATTGAGTTTTTATTTCTTGAACTGGTCATATGATTGTTAAAATGATTTTACGTGCAATATTATCTCTTTTGAACTTGTATTCTGCTTCTTTTATTTGGTTTAATGATAAAAGAAAGCTACATTTTATTACCATTATTTTGGGGATTTTGGTGCTAGAGATTGAACCCAGGGCCTTGCACATGCTAGACGGATATTCTACCACCGAACTAGAGCCCCTGTGCCTAAATTCTCTTCTACTAGCTCAACAATCAAACCATTGCTGTTTTCAGAACATAATATTTTCCAGGAAAAGAAGTCCTGCCTTGAGTAGCGGCTCTCTTTGCACCCGTCTCTGCCTTGTTACCCAGACTACATCACGATTTGAAGTGCTCCTTGCTGGAGAAAGGTAAGAGAAAGAGTTAACAGGCTTTGTACAGAAAAACCTCTGGGCTAAGGAGGCTAGGAAAATAGACCTTGAACTGAGTCTTAGGGTAACAAACCTTGGTATAGATAATCCTTGGCACCAGACGTATCGGCTTTGGTCTTCCTGGGAAAAGTTGGCCCCTTCCCCAGGAAAACAGGCCCAAAGAACACAGCCTTCAGATCATTAGGGAAGATGGAAGCTGTTTATTATTATTAAGGATGCTAGAAGTTTCTCAAAATAATGTGTCCAGCCCCAGCTTCTGCCCAGAGCCATGACCACACACATCCAGTTACAATGACCCCATCTGCCTTTTGGTTTGGTGCCGCTTTTGTGTGCAGTACGGATAAATAGCGGGTGAAGAAGCTTAGGTCCCCCCACCGGCCCTGGCTGACAAGAGGCCGTTCTGATCTTCTGCGGTCCGTCTGCCCTAGTGCTGTCTGTGTGCGGTTCCCTGGTGAAGACACGCTGAATGGTAGAGGCGGAACTACTTCATCTTTGTACTTTTTAATCAGTCCCAAGATTCCGCTCAGAGGTAGTGCTGTTCCCGTGCTGTATTCTTCCAGTGATGACACGTTGAGTGGTACAGTGGAAATACTTTTTCTGTCCCTGAACTTTCCCCCTAATTCCTAAATATTTCTTCTTTTTTTGGAGACAGGGTCTCGCTTTGTAGTTCAGGCTGGTCCTGAGCTCACTATGTAGTCCAGGCAAGCCTCTAACTCAGCAATCCTCCTGTCTCTGCCTCCCGAGTGCTGGGATGACAGGCATGAGCCACCATGCCAGGCACTTCCTAAATATAAATATTTCTTAAACTTCCTTGGGTGTGTAGCACTTTATTCATGATCGAGCCGGTAAAATTTATTAAAGGTACACCACAGTTGACAAACTGCCCTTGGCAACAAACACACTTGCCCAACGCTGCTTCCTCCCACGCCATCTGTGTTCTGTTCTAGACCCCCCTGCACTATAAACCTTTGCCCGCCTACCCCAGCATCTGCTTTTGGAGAATCCAACTGACTGTGCAGCAAAGGCTTAATGACAGCACGAGTTGGCAGGTATATAGACATGTATGTACAAGTGTATATACCTGTGGGTACATGGCTAAAGCCCCCTACTGAGAAAAACTGTCAGGACATCTTTAAATTGAACTCTGGGTTGTGTGGTTGTTCATTGGATTTAGGAGAGTGGTAAGGTGTTCCTACCCCCTTTATTCCACTTATTTGTGGCAGTACTCAACATAGAACGTCTTATGGCATCCTAGGTTTTATGATACTGATAGTAAATGCTATGATTTATTGAGTACTACATGCAGGAAATGTGCTAAGCACTTTACAAACATTATCTCATTTGGTTCTAGAGGTTGATGTCTAAATGATATTAATTCATGAATCAGTTAATTGGTCTTAAGTGTGTCAGCGTAAGCCAGGAAGTGCATTAGTACTGGATCTAGAAATTGCTATCCTAGCCATATAATGAATGTATTCATTCAAATGGTAATGTATAAAGATTGATATTAGAAACAGAAATGTTTATGGCATTTATTAGCTTAGGCCAGTAAATCATAGGAGTAGTAATGAACTTTCCAACTACGTATATTGAGAACAATACTGTTTTCTTTATAAGAAGATGCATTTTAAAACTTGGCTTTAATAATTTTATGGTAAATGTTTGATACTATTTTGATCTATGTACTTTTTTAAAAAATCTGATGCACTTCACAAAATGAGAAATAGAAAGCATTCTTTTCCTACCACTGAGTATCAAGGACTATGGGTAAAGCCAGCACCATCAGAGAGAGCCCTACGTGGGGACTTCTGGGCTATTTAGAATCAGCTTGGATTTTTTCAAATGCCTTTTTTGTGTCAAGAAATATTATCATTTTTTTTCTTTTTTAACTGGTTTATGTGGAAGATTTTTTTTTTTTTTAAATTTGAACTGGGCTGGGTATTTAGCTCAGTGGTTCGGTTCTGGCATGTGCTTTGGAAGCACAAGGTCCCAAATTTGTTCCTTGGTAACCACAAAGCACAATGCCAGGCGTGGTGCCCCATGCCTGTAATCCCAGCACTCGGGAGGCAGAGGCAGGATTGCTGAGTTCCAGGTTTGCCTGGGCTACACAGTGAGCTCAGGGCCAGCCTGAACTACAAAGTGGGACCCTCTCTCAAAAAAAAAAAAAAAAAGATATTGAGCTATCAGCCTTGCTCGTATAAAAACCAGCACTTAGTGCTCCCTTCGGCAGCACATATACTAAAATTGGAACGATACAGAGAAGATTAGCATGGCCCCTGTGCAAGGATGACACGCAAATGAGTGAAGTGTTCCATATTTTTATGATTCAGAAAGAAAATAAGAGTATGTATAAAGGGGGTGGGGAGGTGTGGGTGGGTAGGGATATGGGTAAAAATGAGAATTAACTTGTGTCATATACTGGTACAAATTCCCCAATGTTATATGTGATTGTGAGATGTATATAAATTATACCAATAAAGAATTCAATTTTTTAAAAAACCATCACACTTAGTCATAGTATTTACCTCTTGTAAATGCAATACTAAATTATTGCATTTGTTTATTGATAATTTGTTAAGAATTTTTACATCTAGGTTAATGAAAAATCGTTTTTGGTCATTTTTTGTTGTTGTTGTTTATGGCCTTTGGTTTGGCAATCAGGAAAATACCAGTATTAATTCTCCAAAGAAAGAGAGCTCTGGACCCAGAACTGGTAGAAATGAGATTGAACCAAATACTGCAGTCACACATCCCTGCCTAGGAAAAGCCTTACTGTGGGGCAGGAGGAGTCCAGCAGTCAGGGCTCTGGCTGAAGAACCTACAGTCAGTCAAGAGCCTGACCAGGCTTTGCTCTTGCAACAAGAGAACAGCAGATTTGTACTGATTTGCCAGAGTGGGCCCAAGTCCAGTACTTTTCATTGGTCAGGCCCTGTTCCCGAGGATGTTTCTTCTTCTGATGGATTTGGGCCACCGGGTGGGCATGGTGAACTCATTCAGAAGCTGCTGAACTTGGCTGAACTTGTATACCTGGCACCATTATCCTATTTTGTGGGTCTGGGCCTTGTAATAGGGCTGATAAGACTTCAGGGACTTCAGCTTTCATAGCTCCTCAAGAAATACAGAGGTAGGAGCAGGAAAAGAAGAAGAAAGAAAAATACATACCTACATACCACTTGCAGTAGCCAAGATGCCAAATTTAACTCTTATCATAGTCACAGACAAAATCTTTTCTAACGGACCAAAGTGTCTACATGTAGAGCTGAATAGAATCCAACTAAGGGTTAAGATAGTAAGAGGACGGACAATATGAAGACAGAGATGCCAAAAGATCAAATGGGGCCTTTGATCCCACTTCAGTCAGCCGCCCGTTCTGCAGCCCCAGGTGGTCAGCGCTCTCTGTGTCACAGTTCTAGCCCTCGGGTGCCTGCCCTGGTCCGTCACAGCCACAGGTGAGAGGTGTGATCTACAGCAAAGCTAGAAACATCATGTCCTGACCAGCTATGTGACCTCCAATATTAGTGATTTGTAAGTTGACTAAATGAAACTAGGAGGCTTACTGAGGTTTCCTTCTAGTAACAATTTCTCATTTCAGGCAGACACGGTGCTTCTGTGGTTTTTATCAGGGTCTCACCAGAGGTCTGGTGAAACATTCCCATGGAACAAAGGCTAATACTTTATTGTGCCCAAGGGCTTGTCATTCCAGCCTTCTGTCCTGCCACAGAGGTCCTTGGCTCAAACCATGTGGGCCTGGAAATAATTATTTCTTCCTCCTTCTCCCCCTCCCTTCCCTTTTCTTTTTCCTCTTCCTCTTCCTCCTTTGTGGAGAATGAACTGGAGAACTAGAGAATAAACTGAAGGTCTTCACACCAAGCTACATTCCCAGCCATTTATAATTTTTTTATATTGAGACAGGGTCTTGCTAACTCACTAAGTTGTCCTAGCTGGGCTCAAACTTGTGACTCTCCTGCCTCAGCCACCCAGTGTTGTGGGTTACAGGGGTGCACCACATCACCTGGCTGGAAATTCTTTCTGGAGGAGCTTTTTTACTAACTGAATTTCTTTACTAATTAAAGAAATATGGCATATTATCTATTTCATGTGGCTGACTTTAGTATTTTGAGGTTTTCCACTATTTTAAGTGAAAGATCATTTAAAATTTGAGAGGAAATTCATAGAATGCAAAACATTTGTGGATTTAGGACTTGGCTACAGACTTATACATCTAAACTGTTGTGGAAAGTAATTTTGAGGGCTTTGTTTTCCTTTATACACTAAGGTTCTGATTTTTTGGCTCCATATTAAGAACCAAGCAAGAACAAAATCATATTAGAGTTCAGAAAATAAAACCTTCATCTATATTAACATAATGTTTTCTATTTGTCTTCATGTGTGTACTGGAGGTTGGACCCAGCGCCTTGTGCATGCTAAGCACTCTACCACCAAGCTACACTGTAGCTTCTATTCTTACAGCTCTTTTACTCAGGCTCCAATAAAGAAAACAGAAATTAAGGATTTCAGACAGGAGAATTTGATACAAGGAAGTGATTAAACAGTAGATAAAAGTTGAAGAAGCACAAAAGATGATTGTGAAGTCACTTGTAGATTAATAACCTCAGCAAAATAATGTCTCGGCCGAAGCCAAGACTGCAGAACCAAGGAAGAGCAGGTTCAGAACCGAAGGCAGGTTCAGAGCCCAGGCGCAGCAGGGCTGGTGTGGCGCCCGTCCTCCCAGCACTCGGGGAGGCCAAAGCAGGAGGGGCATAATGCCAAGCCTGGCCCGGGCATTTAGCGTGCCCATCTCAAAATACAAAAGAAAAAGGGCTGGAATGTAGCTCAGTATGAAGGCCCTGAGTTCAAAGGGCAGGGCTCAATCACAGAATGAAAAAGACGAGGGAGGAGCCAGCCCCTCTGTGGATGTCACAGGCTTGGGAGTACCTCAACTCGCTGGACGCCTCTGGAGGAGACTCTTCTAGAAGAGCCACAAACCCGAAATAACATATAACAGAGTTCACAGCAAAAGACATAGACAAGGAATAATCCAGTTGGAAAGTTTTAAACTAAAAGCGAATGCTCACAGTGACTTAGTTTACCACTGAGCCCTTGCCAAAGGAATAATTCCATTCTGGAGGCAGTATTACAAATACAAATAGGGAAATCATAGCTTCTGGTAATGATAAACATTTAAGTAAATGCAGTACCTGTATTTTCTTCTGTCTCTAGGTCATCTGGAATCTAAGCATTTTAGAGTAGTCTTTAGGGATACCTTTGTGCCTGAGGCAGTCATATTTAGACTGCATAAATCAAATTCACTTCACTTAGAATGCTCCTGAGTAAAGCTCATTATTCCAATAAAGAAACTTTTATTTGGGAATAAGACTGGGACCTGGAACACAGATGCACAGGCCTGAGAGGCTTCTGCTAGGTCTGGAGAACAAAGCAAAGGTGGGGATTTCATCAGGAAAGAAGAAAGCTCCTCCTGGATTCCGGAGCTTGGGCAAGTGACAACAACAAATGGCGAACAGCAACGTGGACTGTGTCGAGCCAGTCTTAGGCTCACAGCCAGCAGCTCCATGAAGAGTTGTGAAGAAAAGAACACAGCCTTAAAGGCCAGCAGCGGTCTCGTAGAGCAGGACCCGGGACAGCTGTGACCTGACCATCCCCCCAAAAAAAAAGAAAAAAAAAAGGCCTCTTAGCACTATTTTATGTGGGTGCAACAGTGTTTCCATCTGCTCAATTTCTATACTTTTATAGTTTGTTTCTATACTCTAGTCTTTGGATATTTTCAGCCTTATATAATGTTACTGTAGAAAATCTTTGGAGTAAGTTCCCAAGAATGATACCCCAAACCATGCCACAAAACTGGCATGATAAAGAAAAAACTACCACTGTGAATCCCAACTTACAAACACTCAAGTTGCAAACTTTCACAGGTGTTTGGTACCAGACTCCCTTTGTTGGCCTTAGGAATGAACGTAATTTAATGCACACTCTCTTAGGATGGAATCGTTCTCAAGTCAGGGACTTACTGTCCTGATTCTGTCTCTGCCACCACCAAGTGTTAAAATCTTGGAACTCGACTACAGCTGCTAACACGGGCCTCAACACCTTTTCTGTATTAAGAACATGACCTCACAACTATGATGCCCTCGGAAAACCAGCTACACACACCGCAACCCAAGCCAGCATATGGGAAACTGCAGATTTTGCTTCGTGTTGCCAGTGCAGATGTTTTTAACTGAAAAACGAAGTCATGGTCCACACAGCAGAGGCAAAGGATTCCCAAGGAAGCAAAACTAGTATCACAGAGGAGTAGTAAAATACACATTCCACTCAAAAGACTGCCAGCCTCCCCAAAAGACAAGGCCTCAGGACATCTTCCCAGCTGTCTGTGGATGCTGATATTTTCAGTTACCAGAGACAGCTGGTAAAGCGCTTGCCTCATATGACAGGCCTTGGGTTCAATTGCTGGCACTGAAGGAAAAAAAAAAATGTAATTCCAGAATTAAGCAAATTATAAGTATTATTTTTTTAGTGTAAAACAAAATCATTCACAGTATTAATCAAACTCTTTAAAGTGCACTGAATTGGGGAGACATGCACAGTGGCACCTGCCTATAATCTCAATAAGCTCAGTCAAGCCCAGCTGGGGCAACTTAGTGACTCAGCAAGACTCCATCCCAAAATAACAAGGGCCGGGGATGTTGCTTAGTACGAAGGTCCTGGTTTAATTTCTACTACCGCAAAAATACTACTTAACTACTGGGATAAGAAACTAATCATAAATGATGAAAAGTAACTCCAGCAAAACCATGTTTGCAAGGCAACTAACAGCCCTGATTACCTGTCCTTTCAAGCTTCACACTGTACAACTAAGACACTAACGTGGAAGCTGGTTGACTGACTTGGTTTCCTCTCTAATTAGGTATTTACAGAGCCACAGTGGGACCATAAAGCTAATTGTTTTCCCTCCCTCTGGAACTCTGCTCAGAAACTTGCTTCAACAGCAAAGGGAAGTTGGGGTGCCATAGCAAGGTGTAACAGGACAGGTGTGTATCTGACTAGGGGAAGTTTAGCTAAGGTATTCAACTGGCCTAGAAGAAAACAGAGCTGATTCAATTAAGGGTTTTCCTAAACTACTTATACTGTGAAAGTTATTTGAATTTCAAAATTATTTATAGGTTTTCAAACTCACATAGCAGACCTCCATTTATGCAGTAAATTGGTCTTTGTGGGATGTTTGGATAATGGAAATCTAGGATAACCTATACAAATTCTACCTCTTTCTTTCCAGTATACTCATACACATTAGAAATTTAAGTTCCAAACAATTCCTCTATTGCAAAATCATAAGATTAAGTACAAACCACTCACCTTTATGTCTTTGAAATTTGACCTCCAAATAATTCTACTGGCAAGCCCTAAGATTTAATATAAGCTTTTGAATGTTTACAAAATATTGAGCCTTATGGATGCAAGGGACCCCTCTTTAAAAGACATGATCTTTAAAAATCTAAATTGACTCAGTTTATTTCCAAAATTAGAGTTGATCCATGTTTTTAGTTTATTGCCATACAGAGACATTTTACAAAATAATATGATAGATTTCTACTTTACTAACTTTATGTAAAAATTTCACAGTCCAAGAAAGTAATTATTATTAGGTATGAAGACATCAAAATCCAGCTGGCGTTTTAAGTATAGGGCAGAAGATTTTCACTATCCCTTCCTGAAAAATGTTGGCGTATTTATAAACTGACCAGGTTAGAAAAGTAAGTGTCCACTTCTTAGCCTTCAACACGTTTTTACACATACCCTACCTGACATTAATGCTGGTGGACAGAAGAGTGCATGTCAGAATCTAAAAAACTTTGGGGTAGCTCAGTGGCTTAAAACCAACCAGGAAAAAGCTTTCCCAGAATTATTTTTGTCCATTACCATAATAACAAAGTAAAAAGATGTTAACCTTAAAAACACAAAGGAAAACTATTTCAATTTTGCTTTGAAAACATTATTTCTTAGCTCTTAAATATACAGAGAAAAGCTAATTTTGGGGGGTAGGAAAGGCTATTTTATAAGTAAAAACACCAAGTTCAGTTGTACAAATGTCTCATTTAGGAAAGAGTATTTTAATTCAAAGGACTCTAAAATATTTATCCCCTACAAGAAAAATTTAAAGCTAAAAAACTATAATGCACTGAACTGAAGCAAGTCAAGCTTTAACATACCCTATGTTTTCCACATAACCCATGCTAAAGATCAGTAGTAGGTGAGGGAAAGTGTTCATCTTTCTCAGCAGGAAGTCAGATTTGCTATGAAGCCCTGGCCTGCTGGCAGGTCTCTGAGTCTCATGATTCTTCTCTCTTAAATGAGGGTCAGGACTAATATCCCTTCAAATCTACAGATTCATATACATTTTTTTTCTGACAAGTACAAGAATTCTATTTTGTACTGTATGATTTGACTTTGGTGTGACAAGTTGATATGTGTATCAAATGTGTAGTTTCAATGAATTGCCTTATCTTAAAAGATGAAGAGTGAAGTTCACAGCTTTCTGGATTTGCCTGGGGATGGTGTGATTAGCAGGGACAGCCTGGGCTCTGACTCCACCTCAGCGCATCTCTGAGCCACTGATACCACTTGCTCTTCACTTCTTTGTTTTGAAGAACAACGAAGTTACAGTATCTCAAAGTCTTTTTAAATTATAAATTATACAAATGCAAAGGATTGCAATAAATACAAGTTGAATTTTCCCTGACAACAGAATGTGGATACTTTTAGAAGATATATGTTCTTCCTTGCATCCTAAGCTAAAAAATAAGGTGACACTTGGCTACCAAACAATTCTCCTACAGCATTTTTTTCACTTGCTTCTAATGGTATGTCTTTGTCTCTTAAGAGTCTGGAAATCTTCCACCTTCAAGTGGGTGGAAACAAAAACCTAAAGATCTCTGTTAGTTCAGCAGGTGAAGTGTCACCACTATGCACTTTAAAGAGCAGTTCTACACATCAGACTCACATTGGAAATGTTTTCAAAACTGAGATCCCTGGGCTCCAGGCCTAGAAGTTCCGATTACATCTGCCTTGGGAACTGGATATACCCTACTGTTTTCAAAAGCTCCCCGAGGTAATCTTTGAAACTGATTAACTCAGTTTCAAGGACTTGATGCTTCACCCTAAATTTACTATCACTTTAGTAGCTGCCAGTTTGGTTTCCTAGCATTAATCACAAGCACATGTGGAACAGACCGCCATGATCTTGCCTTGGATCCATAGAAAGCTAGTCATTAACACCTATTTCAACTGAATTATAAAATGATCAACTGAATTCAGAGCTAGGACAATGCAACAGATGCTGAAATGAGGCTGGTTCTGTACCTACAACTGTGGTCTGCTTCACTTGAAGTTGGTCACTGAAAAACACGAGCAGTTATATCAGAACTAAATGGACGGCAGAACTCCAAATAACGGAAAGATACCTAACCAGCTAATCAGTATTATTTAGAAAATGTTTCTAACAGACATATTGAAACATATTTTTTAAAAAAACTATTCACTTCTTATATAAACTCAAAGACTTCCATGCTTCTGAAGTCTACCATAAAGAATAAAGCTGACCAAAACTACAGTTGTTTAAAAAATATGTTCAATTAACTGTGAAAATATACATGTAAAATTGGCATACCTTTGTCCTTTAGGAGGTTAAACAGGCACAAACAGAATTCAATTTCCATTTACTCTACCCAAAGAGTTGACTGTGAAAATGACCTATGACATATTTGGTATAATACAGTCCTGAACAACACCTCTTCTTCCAAGATGCTGTTTAACACCAAACCACACTTGGACTTTGCAGGTGAACCAAGCACATCAGGCACTGCGGAACGTCGTCATGTCCTTTGGCTCTCTGCTGGGGACACACCAGTCGTCAGCCTCATGGTTTGTGTTGTAATGCTTCCAGGCAGCTTTGTTATATACTGGGAGTCTTTCAATGGATTCTGTTGACAGAGCCTGAAAAAAAAGGAAAAAAAAACAGGACCTGTAAGTCTGGCATTTTTAGAAATTCATTTTTTGAGGAAATATTCGGTAGGAGTTGACTGCAAATTAAATTATGCTCTACTGACGTGCATACTGACTGAGCCTGTTGCCTGTAATAATTCCCAAACAGCCTGGAAGATGCCAGACTGAAATTTCACATGGGTATAGTAGATGCCTTAGAAAGCATGAGCCAGACCAAAAGCTGGGTACTTGAAAAAGTCTGCAAAAAGCATTAAAAAATGGACATATGAACCTTAATATATGTATGCAGATTTAATAATATCTACTTTAGTTACTAATAGAAATAATACTTTTTCAATATAGTAACTGTACTTTTAAAAACTCTCTTAATATTATTAAGAGCCATGTGAAGCAGCACATGCCTGTTAAGCCTAGGTACTTGAGAGGCTGAAGCAGGAAGACTGCAAGTTCAAAGCCATTTAGGCAACTCAGCAAGACCCTGTCTCAAAAAACAGAAAAAGGGCAGAGGATAAAGCTCAGCGTGACAGTTCTGTGATCAGCACCCAGTACTGCAAAATAAATAATAAATCAATAAATATAAAACTATATCTAAGGCATCTTGCTTCTGCATGAACAGTTCTTGGCCCTGGGTTAGAACTTATGTTTTCTTCTGCCACTAAAGTCACATCACATCTGACTGCTATATATTATACATAATTTCATGTTTCCAATACATCACTACTTTTTTTTTTTTGAGACAGGGTCTTGCTATATATATATAGTTCAGGCTGGCCCTGAGCTCACTATGTAGCCCAGGCAAACCTCAAACTCAGCAATCCTCCCACCTCTGCCTCCCAAATGCTAGGATTACAGGCATGAGCCACCACGCCCAGCATTGTGGTATGTGGTACTGATTGCTGGGGGGCGTGAGGCACCACACCGTTATCGTTTTATGTTGTTACCTGGGAGTGAACTAGGGATCTTGTGCTTGCAAAGCAGGCGCTGGAACCACCGAGCTAAATCTCTGGCCTGACATCATTACTTTTTTCCTTTGTTTTCTGAGATAGAGTCTCACTTTATAATTTAGGCTGGTCTTGAACTCACTATATAGCCCAGGCTGGCCTGGAACTCCCAGTGATCCTCCTGCCTCAGCTTCCTGAGTATAAGATTACAGGTGTGCACTACCGCACCCAGAGATATATTGTTACTTTTAACACAATGCTCAATTTCAACTCCCTGCAACTGTGATAAACTGCCTTCCCAAATTGGGGTGTGGCTCTAGGGCAGATCACTTGCCTACTACATTCTAGACCTTGGGATTAATCTTTAGTATTGTTTTTTTAAAAAAAGGAAACAGAAAACTACATCCTTACTGTCTTCTCAAAGTTAGGATTTTCCAGTATTTCAACCTCAGACTGCCATTCCGTGAGATGCAGAAAATATTAAACTAGAAATTACAATATGATAATGCAAAATAAGATGTTTAATATTGATGGTTTTGATGATTTTTTTTTGAGACAGAGTCTTGCTTTGTAGTTCATTATGTAGCTCACTATGTAGTCTCACTTTTTAGTCTCACTTTGTAGCTCACTATGTAGCCCAGGCAAGCCTTGAACTCAGCAATCCTCCTGTCTCTGCCTCCCGAGTGCTGGGATTATAGCCATGAGCACTGTGGAATGTGGTGCTGATTGCTGGTTGATTGCTGGTGCGGTGAGTCGCCACACCCAGCATTGTTGTATGTGGTTACCGGATCGAACTCAGGACCTTGCGCTTGCGAGGCAGGCACCAGAACCTCTAAGCTAAATCTCCGGCCCCTTGATGATTTTTAAGGTTTATTGTCTTCTATTTTTTTCCAAAATGGAACTATAAACCTTTGGACTATGCATTCTCTACTAAACTTTAGAATTATAGAATACTTGATCTATAGCCTAGATAAAAATGCCATTTGGTGATAAAAAATATTGCATTGATGTTGCCATTTTTATGTTCTTCATAACTGACATAGTTAAGGAAAAACAGAACTATTATCTAGAAGGAATTTTTATCCTTTCCAGAGAAACATTTTTTTTCTCAAATTCTCCATTTCCTATAAAATTGGTGCCATCTAGTGGCCAGAATAAGCCACAGCATCACTAGATAGGCACTAGTTCATGGCTTAACCAGGGATTTTTCAACCCTGTTAAATATGAGCCCTCCACAGGCGCACAGAACACCGCAGGTCAATAGGCTAAGTGCTTCTGCTCCCACCAGGTGACCTGTATGCTTACTAACAGTCACCTGTGCTTGTTCCCAATCTGCTTAAGCAAATATATCTCTCACTTTAATGTAACATTTAATCAAGTATTACAATAAACAAAGCACACACGCATGCAGGAATGGTGTCCTTGAAAATAAATGATAATGGATGTTTTGAAAGGACTCATGAGGGAAAATCACATAAAACTGCTATCAAACTGGGTGTGGCAGAACACACCTTTAGTCTCAACTACCTGGGAGGCAGAAGGAGAAGGACGGACCACAAATTTGAGGCCAGCCTGGGCAATTTGGAAAATGAAGGGCTACAGTGGTGGCTCAGTGGCAGAATGCTTTGGCTAACATGCACCAAAGCCCTGGGTTCAATCTCTAGAACTGCAAAACAGATACACACAACAAACCCCTGCTGTCAAATCAGTCAGAAGACATCTTTAAAGAATTACAAAAAAATTCCCAAATGATACAGCACTTAGTTATTTCTTTGTTTAAAAAAAACTGAAATGGTGGGGCCAGAGATGCAGCTCAGTGGTTCCAGCACCTGCCTAGCAAGCATAAGGTCCCTGATTCGATTCCTGGTAACCATATAAAACAATAATCAGTACTACATACCACAAATGCCAGGCTTGGTGGCTCAAGCCTATAATCCTGGCACTTGGGAGGTAGAGGCAGGAGGACTGCTGGGTTTGAGGCTTGCCTGGGCTACATAGTGAGCTCAGAGCCAGCCTGAACTACAAAGCGAGACCCTGTCTCAAAAAAAAAAAAAAAAAAAGGAAATTACACCTGCGGGGTATGTAACTACCCTTCCTCCAGTTCTCTTCCTATCACCAACCACAGCCCTGATCGTAACAGGTAAGAACGTTCTGTTCCACAGTTAAGAGGATCAACTGCCAAAACAAGCAAGATCCCTTTTAAATGTTTTTGTACTTAATCAGCATGAAGTAAAATAAAATTTCTTTATAGTTAAATTCAACACTTTTTGTTATCATTGGAAGAAATATGGATAATTAAGAAGAGTGGTTATTACCTTAATATAGATTACAGCATCTGTGCCGTAGCCCTCCAGGGAATACAGCTTCAGGTCCCCTTGGAAATACTGTGCGTACAGGCGCGAGATGGGCAACCCATAACCAAAACCAGCCTGTTGGATGAGAAAAACAAGATCTATTCAGAGAGCCACACACCGAAACACTTCTCTCATTAAGATACATCCTGCTAGAGTCCTCCCTGGGGTGACCCGACCTTGCACGTGAGGGATCTGTTAACTTGAGGTGCTAACAATGATTAAGTTGAAGCTTAGCTGATCCCCTCTGGTCATATAAAACTCTTCGTTCTTTCTATAACATGACTTCTGGTAGTTTGGAGAAAGCATCTTGCTTTTTCTTCATTGGCCTGCTCTAGGGCACCCTTTTGGTAACATTATATGAAACATTCTCTTTTTAGCAGCAAGAGTCCAAAATGCTTCGTTGCAGCCTTGCTAGGTGTATCTCATGACTTCATGACCTCACACCATGGGTTTCCAGCCTGTGTGCTCAACCTGGAGGAAATCTATAATAGATCTACTCTTAATTCTCAGTGACAGGTCACTTCCTTGCTTGAAATCTTCAAAGCATACCACCATTTGCCCTCGCCCCACACTTCCTTAGTGATAAAAAGCCAAGCTTCTAAAGAGCTTTCAAGACTTGATAAGATCAAGTATCTGCCTCTCTCTCACTTTCCCACTAGCCCTTAAATTCCTTAAACATCACTTGTGTCTGCCTTCATCCCATTGCCAGATGTGTAGAGTGACCTCCTTCTTTACCTGGAAAACCCTACTAATTCTTTAATATAACACAAAAGATGAGGATGAAGGTAAAATGTCCTGTCACCGAGTCACAGGGTCAGTGCCATCCCATAGCACGTTAGCTAGGAGACCGCGGACTCAGGAATCTGTGCATAACTGACAAGCCACGAGCTCTTTACCTTCCACCACCTCTTACTGACTCTTCTAACCAGAGTTTCTGCTTCTCCTCCAAATCAACAATCCAAGTTCCACACTTCTCGCCGCCCAAAGAGGCTGAGCTGAATGGATTACAGTCCCACCACTGGGGAGCACCACGGAGGTCAGAGGAAAATAAATTCCCCAGGTTCCTCTGGCACTTTCCCTGCTTCTAGGTTCTGTTCACTATGTCTTCTCCTCATCCCTTAAATCAAGGCTGTTAGGATTTCTGTAGATTCTCCCAAGAACCTCACATGCTCATAGATGGGGCTTTTGGAAAGTAGATTGTTGGACCTCATGACTGACTTCCTGTTAGGAGAAAGGATCTGGGTGGGTGAGGTTGGTCATGGAGTGTCACTTGGACAGGTCTGCCTCCCTCACACTGCCCCTCTGAGTGCACTCTCTGTTCTTCCTGTCACCACATGCCTCTGTCTTGCAGCCAGCAGACTGAGACTGAAACCTCTGTCAACTGTGAGAAAACCTTTTCTCCTTCAGTTGCAGGTGTCAGGTATTTTGTCCCAGCAGCAACAAAATGGCTGAGACAAGGCTTGTGACTTCTTTGTCTATTTACAAAGAGATGAATCATACACGTGTGCATTAGAACAGTACAGGAAGCCAGTTTCTCTATAAGTAAACTTTTCTTGAATTATTCATAACTTGCATGAATTACGCGCCTCTTTTCTTGAGGCCCTACCTATTACCTTAATTGATTCCAGAAGTGGCTCTATGACAACTGCATGAGCATGTGACACCTGACCTTCTTCACTGTGTCTCTACTGATCATTCCTGAGTACTCCTGGGGCTTCATCTGTATAGTTAACAGTGAAGAAAACAGCCTACCCATGTATATGCTGGCACTGGCCCTGAGTGGACCACCCTTCACTACAAGCCTCTCAGAGGCAAGAGCAGGCCTGAAAGACAGGCGAGATTAAGTCTGACCAGCTCGGGGGGGGGGGGGGGCAACAGCCCGGCTGGCCAGGGACTCAGAACAAGAGCAGTGACTGATGAAAAGGCCTAGAAGACATACATGCAGGTACCCCTATCTGATGAGCTTCATACGTGAAGATGTTCTATCCATGCAGAAGGCGTCAACGTAGGGGAAGCACCAATAACCACAGGGTCGAGCTGAACACTCCTGTGTTTAACAGGCAGCCTCTCTCCAGCTCCCCAGTGCTCTGTAAGGGCCACTTACAAAGTGGTCATGGCAGCAGGAAGACGGCCCTGCAAGAATGTAAAAGTCTCACCTTGCCAGGGCCACACAGTCATTGATGGGAGCATCTCCTATATCCAACCACTAGTTCCTTAAAAATTTGCATAAATCCTGAACCCTAAGACAATACTTATATGGTATGTATTATGTGCTAGGTACTGTAAAGAACATCTTTAGATACATTAACCCATGTAATTCTCACAATAATTCCGTTTTCAAATTAGGGGAACTGGGCTTTGTGAAGTCAGTAATAGGTTCCCAAGGCTGTACCTCTCTGATGTGGTGGGATCAGGAATAAGGACAGTTTAGATTACAACAGTTCCCCATGCTACTCTCCACAGAAATTTTCCAGTATCTATGTTCTACCACTACAGCATTTCCTCCCTTCTCTCCCCTACTTCTTAGAGCAAAACTAGAATTCTAAAAGATGCCTACTTTTATCTATCATCTGCCCCATGGCATACAGATACTCACTTATGGGAGCCAGACATCTCAAATGAAGAAACACATTCCTCAAACAATTATTGCAAAAGTTTAGTGGGAATGAGAGCCCCAGAATGTGTGCAGTGTTACAAGGAAACTATCAGAATAAAATCCTTCTGGTAACATACTAGAAAAGGGTCTAAAATAGATCCACCTTTTACCATATTTCATCAGGTTACAGCTTGACATCAATGAATATGCCAGAAGTTGCAAAGGCTGGAAGAATGGAGTTCTTCTAGAATTACATGATAAAGATTTGGAAAAGTGCTATTTTGTGAGACTAGGGGCTAAGGATAAAGATAAAATCAAGTGGAAAGCTGATGTAAGCCTGAAAAGAGATGACACTAAGATCAATAAAAACACCATCAAAATAATTCGAATTTCAACCTGTTTCACACTGGTGATTAAATGTCACCTAAATTTCGGTCTTATGTGAGCCTAGAATGTGATATCTTTTTAATCACATATATTGGAGGAAAAAGTCAACATTTAAGATTAAGTCAGGGTTAACCAAATACTAGTAAAACCAATAATTTATTCTTCACATTAGAAGTAGTACACTCTAGAATACGGTTTAACTATAGAAAATCTACTGTTATTCACCATTAAGCTCAGCAGCAGGAACTCTATAAAACAATCATCTTTCCTGTGCCAAATTTAATTAAAAGATGTGTTTTGTGAAGACTGTTTTACTGAGAGGCAAGCGTGTGTTTCTAAGGGCTTCCCTTCCTCCCTGTGAAACACCTCACACAACTGCCCAGCCAGTTTACTGGGTGACTGGAGCCTGCGGAAGGTGATTCACAGAACCACGACTCGGTTTCTGGTTCACATACCAGGGGTGCTGCGCGCGAGGTCTCCACACGTGGCCGGGGTGCAGTGGAATACATGTAGTTGAAGAGTCTGTCGATCTTCCTCAAAGGGACACCGCCTCCTCGGTCACTCATCTGAGATTAGAAGAGGATCATGCTCTATGACCAAGTCTCAGAACAGGAAAGTACCAGCATGGTTTAACTGCCGGAGGGATAGTGCTGCTTTGGAAAATGAATACCACACAGTCCAATCTGCAAACACAAATAGTTCATTTTCCTCACTGGTGCAGCAACAAAACTCCTTTAATATGCGGAATTCTAATATTGCTCTACACAATTCACTGCTGTGGTTTTGTCTATTTCTTGAAGCCCCACTTGGCATTATAGCACACAACCAGGCACAAAAAGGTAATCAGCCTCTCCTGAGTGTAAAGATCACTCTGTTATTCCTTTCCAGTAGACAGTGTGGTAACTAGGATCAAATTAAAAGTGCAAGTACCCTGTAACCCAGCAATACTACTTCCAGAAACACATTCTAAGGAAACAAGTGGAAAACTATGCGAAGTATATATGAAAATATGCATCACAGGTCTGAATATCTCAAACTGAGTAACAACCTAAACAGGAGATTATTTAAACTGCATTCTAAAATAGAATACTATTTAGCTATTTAAATACTATGTACAACAGCTGGGCATGGTGGTACACACCTATAATCTCAGCACTCAGGAGGCTGAGGCAGGATGATCACTTTGAATTCAAGCCCAGCCTAGACTACACAGCAAGACCTTGACTAAGAAAAATTAAAAATAAATAAACTTTGTAGAACTGTATATATTGGCACAAAAAGTGTCTACACAATATTTTAGGCAGCAATGAGCAAGTTAGGAAGCATTTGTAATTCTAATGCAAAATTGTATCATGAAAAAGGTCTAAAATGATATGTAATCATTATCTTTGGGTGATTTCTTGTTTTCTGATTTTGTTCACAATTACTTTGTTACTAAAACAATTTTCATTTTTTAGGGAGGAAATAACAGTAGCACAAGTGGTTACAGAGAAACTCAGACAACTTTCTGTTGAGTTGTAAAGTACAGAGGTCCTCAAATTATTCTTGTGTCATTTTTCAACCCAAACAATCCCTACAGAGGCTGAATTTATGGTAATTTATTTACACACTGTTTCCCTTCACAGTTAATACAGACTTATTTTCCTGGTTACTGTACAGACTCTAGGCTAATTTACTGCAGTCATTTTCCTTTCCACAAAATCTAATTACTACTACAGCTTAGTTTTTACATTATTTAAAAATTCTATATTATGCATATGCTATTTTTACTATAACAGAAATTATATTTAAATTTTAATTTTTTTAACAGTGTTGGGGTTGAACTCAGGGCTTTGAACATGCTAGGCAAATACTTAATCAGTGAACTACTTACTGAGACCTATTTTATTTTTTTTTGAGACAGGGTCTTGCTTTGTAGTTCAGGCTGGCCCTGACCTCACTATGTAGCCCAGGCAAGCCTCAAACTCAGCAATCTTTCTGCCTCTGTCTCTCAAGTGCTGGGATTACAGGCGTGAGCCAGCACGCCTGGCATCCGTGTGGTATGTGGTACTGACTGCCAGTGGGCATGGTCACCATGCCCAGTATTGTTGTATGTGGTTACCAGGGACTGAACCAGGGACCTTGCACTTGCTAGGCAGGTGCCAGCATCACTGAGCTAAATCTCCAGCCCACGAGGCCTATTTTAATTTTCAAAATCAAAAGTTCTGCCTTGAAATAGCATTTAAAGTTCTGCCTCTAATATATCTAAAACTATGCAATTACAGTATAGAAGTAGGTAAGGACTTATTAAAAACTCATGTTGCATTATACTTCAAATTGCTCTTTGCTATGAATTCAAAGCCCTGTGAAATGATCAGTTTCAGTAAGACAAATACAGAGCTCTATGTGTTTTGGAAAGCCTGTCAATTTGTTAATTATTCACTCATCCTTTAATCCACTGCTCTGCTACACATTTGCTGGTAACGTAAGATGCCTGGGCATTCTGTAAATATTAAGTAACTAAATAACATATTAGAAGAGACATTAAGAGAGACCAGAATAAGTATTTCCTGATTTTTCTTGACCTCTAGCCAGACAGATTATAATAGCATAGCAAGTATAAAATAAGAAGTGGTTTCCAACTGTACACTAAGGACAGCACAGAAACCAAGAAGAGATAAGACAGACAGGACTGACAGAAGCAGAATTACTAGAAGCAGAAGGGGCACACTAAGTGGGAACACGGTTAAATAGCGATGGAGCTGGGCATGGTACACACACCTATCATGCCAGCTAACTGGGAGACAGACACAGGGAGGATCATGAGTTTCAGTCCTGCTGGAAGCACTTAACAAGACTCTGTGTCATAACTTAAAAATTCTTTAAGGGGCCAAAGATTTAGCTCAGTGGTTCCGGCGCCTGCCTTGCAAGCACAAGGTCCTGAGTTCGATCCCTGGTAACCACATACAATGCTGGGCATGGAGACTCACGCCCACCAGCAAACAATAACACACACCACAGTACCAGGCATGGTGGCTCACACCTGCAATCCCAGCACTCGGGAGGCAGAGCCAGGAGAATAGCTGAGTTTGAGGCTTGCCTGGGCTACCTAGTGAGGTCAGGGCCAGACTGAACTACAAAGCAAGACCCTGTCTCAAAAAAAAAAAAAAGAGAGAAAGAAAGAAAAAGAACTTTAGTTAAACAAAACCAGACATCTAAAACTGGCTACTGTACAGAAAAAAGAATACTAATAATGTCTTCAAAAGGAATGACCTGAGTGTCACAAGCAAGTAACAGAGAAACAACCTCAAAAAATTGTCTCTTCTAACAAAGCACCAAGAAAAAGGTAAAAATAATCAGAATCAATTTGGTCAGAATTTGGAAAAAATCAAAGGCTTGCAGCTACTTAGGAAGTATTTATGCAAGAAAAAAGATTGAATCTCTATAAGACTTGTGGTGTTTGGGGTATTGTGATAACCCTGTTTTCATCTTTCACCCCTCCCCAATTAACCTCATGCTACCAATGAAACTAAATAGCAAGGAGCCACTGGGAAAGCTGTTTGGTCCTGAGCCTACTAGTGAAAAAGTCCTGGACCTATCCCCATACCTGGAAACATCTGTCAAATCAACTGGAAGGTACAGATTGATTTGCAGGCTGCCTGAGGCAGTAGATAAACTGAGGCAAATGATATGGCTAACCTAAGAACTGAACCGGAAAGGGGAGGGACGGGATGGTCATAGGGGTTTTGAAAAGCTCAGATATCCTAAAACTCTAGAAGGTCATACTCATGCCCAAGGCTATACTTAAGCTCAGGAAAGACCTGAGAAGACCCTAAGACAGTGATGGCAAGTCTTTTAGAGCTTTCAATGATATTAACAGCCCACTGTGGCATGCATGTGATGGGGTCACCACTACCACCTTAAATTCTCTATCCTACCTAACCATGAGGCCCTGTGCCAACAGAATCCATCCAAATGGGAAAGCAAAGTTGTCAGCTGCCTCGCTGAGTGCTGACGGTCTGCTCCTGTACGCACAATCCCTCAGCAAAGGCTGGGAGACTTACTGGCTAGGGAATTTCAGCCTAATCATAAGCTGACCACTAGCTAACAGAGTACGGACTACAGTGGTCACACACACACTTACCTTAATATGGATTTATTGAGTCAGTTCAAACTATAAGATATGGAAAAAAGCCAGACGTGGTGGCTCACGCCTGTAATCCCAGCACTCGGGAGGCAGAGACAGGAGGATTGCTGAGTTCAAGGCTTGCCTGGACTACATAGTGAGCGCAGAGCCAGCCTGAACTACAAAGCGAGACCCTGTCTCAAAAAAAAAAAAAGATATGGAAAAAAATAAGGAAGTATAGGTCACACATGGCAGAAGCAACCAATTAAAAACTATAGCTGAGGATATTCAGACTAAGTAAATAATGACTTTAAATGCCGGACGTGGTGGCTCACGCTTGTAATCCCAGCACTTGGGAGGCAGAGACAGGAGGATTGCTGAGTTCGCGGCGGCTTGCCTGGGTACCATAGTGAGCTCAGGGCCAGCCTGAACTACAAAGTGAGACCCTGTCTCAAAAGCAAAAAAAAAAAAAAAAAACTTTAAATAGCTATTTCAAATATGTTCAAAGAATCAAAGAAAATATATGGATGACATCTTACTGAATAGATGACAGAATGGTATAACAAGAAGAGATTCATATTGCAGAGTCCCTTCTAGATGTCTTGTACTAGTGCACCTTGGTACTAGACTGCTTTGAAGCTCACCAAATTTGGTGCTTGATGCATTTCCACATGAAAATGTTGTCCCAATACAAATCATTTGCTTCTTGGGGTGCAAGCTAGGACTTGTCAGTGTTGACTGTCTTGTGACTTGCTACTCTTTCCAGCCAAAAATTTTATTTAGTACTCGTCATACCTCCCCGAACCAGTTAATCAAAGTATACAGCAGTTACTCTCATCTGCTACTCGGGGACGCCAACAGTATGAAAGTTAATCTGCCCTTCCAGGTTTCATGCCCTGTGCTTCATTTACATCACTACTCTGGCATCATGGTCCATTATTAAGCAAGATTAAGGGTTACTGGAACAGAAGCAATGCCATCTGCAACATCTCATCTGATGCATGAGGCAGATGTTAAGTGACTGCGGGTGGGCAGTGTCTGTATACAGCACAGATATGCTGGGACAATGGGATGCTGCGTTTCCTGGGCAGACGAGTAGGATGGCCCAGGATGGGAAGGATGATATGAGATCTCATCATGATACTCATAATAATATGTGATTTAAAATTTAGAAATTATTTACTTCTGGGATCTGTCATTTAATATTCTCAGACCACAATTAACCATAGGTAAGTAAAACTGTGGAAAATGAAACCACAGATAGCATATTGCAATAAAAAAAAGGAGAAATTATACACAAGAGAACCAAATCAAAATTCTGGGGCTGAAAAGTACTAGAACTCAAGTGAGACATTTACTACAGGGACTCAACAGAGCTGAGCATGCAGACGAAGGCATCAGTGACAATGAAGATAAAACAACTGATGTTATTCAGTCTTGGAAGTAGAAATAGAAAGTACTAGACCATAAAATGAATCCACACAAAGAGATTAAAGCACACCAATGAAAGTGATTGCACAGGTAAATACAAAAGATACAGTAGGTATATTTCTATTTGTAACCTTTTTCCTCTGGATTTAAGTCAACTGTAGAGAGTGGTGGTAAGCCTATGGCACAGCCAGGTTTTTGTATCAATAAAATCTCTAAAAGGTTTGCCATCACTGGTATAGAACAATAACTGAATCTGTGTAGAAGGACATACGATGTATAAGAATATGACAGTAACAGCACAAAGAATGAGAGGAAAACAAATGTATATAGAACCAAAATCTGTGTATACTACGAAGTTATGTTGGTATAATTTGAATTGGCCTGTTATAAATCAGGAAGTTAATTGTAATCTCTAGAACAAACATTCCAATTAAAAGTAAGCATTGGGCCGGAGGGTTAGCTCAGTGGTTCCGGCGCCTGCCTCGAAAGCGCAAGGACCTGAGTTCGATCCCCGGTAACCACATATAATGCTGGGCGTGGAGACACACCCACCAACAATCAACACCGCATACCACAATGCTGGACGTGGTGGCTCACGCCTGTAATCCCAGCACTTGGGAGGTAGAGACAGGAGGATTGCTGAGTTCCAGGCTTGCTTTGGCTACATAGTGAGCTCAAGGTCAGCCTGAACTACAAAGCTAGACCCTGTCTCAAAAAAAAAAAAAGTAAGCATTAACAGAATGGATTTTTAAAAATGTATATACCATCAACAAGAGATACACTGTAAATTCAAAGATACAAACAAGTTTAAATTAAAAGTCTGAAAGATACACTATGAAAACAAATCAAAGAGACCTAAAATGTTTATGGTAACTCAGACAAAATACACTTTCAGACAAAGAAGATCATTCTATAGTAGTAATACAAGGTCAATACAGCAGAAAGATATAACAATTAGAAACACATGCACTGAAGAGAGCTCATAAATACATAAAGCAAAAAATAACAAAATTGGAAGAAAAAATAGGTAACATTTGGACACACCAGTATCATACTTTTAACAATTGATACAACTAGAAAAAAGATCAACTTAGAAAAGACATGAAAGCCGGGCGTGGTGGCTCACGCCTGTAATCCCAGCACTCAGGAGGCAGAGACAGGAGGATTGCTGAGTTCGAGGCTTGCCTGGGCTACATAGTGAGCTCAGAGCCAGACTGAACTACAAAGCGAGACCCTGTCTCAAAAAAAAAGAAAAGAAAAGACATGAAAGCATTATAAATTAATGGCCCAATGGTTACATATAGAACACTCTACCAAATAGCAAAGCATACATTTTTTTTTTTCTAAGTAAACATGAAATATTCACCAAGACTGTTGGGCCACCGGTCAAACCTTGCTCAATGTAAAAGGACTGAAATCATACAAATTGTTTCCAACCACAATGGTATGAAATTAGAAATTAACAACAGCCAGGCATGGTGGCTCATGCCTATAATCCCAGCACTTGAGAGACAGAAGCAGGAGGACTGCTGAGTTCGAGGCTTGTTGGGCTACATAGTGAGCTCAGGGTCAGCCTGAACTATAGGTAAAGTGAGACCCTGTCTCAAAAAAGAAAAGAAAACAAATTAATAACAGAAGAAAATGTGGGAAATTCATGAAGAAAATGTGGGAAGTAAGTGGCAATTAAACAACAGTCTCTGAAATAACCAGTGAAAATCACCAAAGTGGAAAATACTTCAAGATGGTTGAAAATGAAAACAAAACAGAAAAAGCCTTACAAGAGGTTAGAGGTATAGCTGAGTGGCAGAACATGAACAAGTTCCTGGGTTCCATCCACAGCATAAACAAAACAAAACCTTCCAAAGCACAGAGAAAGCAATCTTAAAAGGAAAATTTAGAGCTGTAAGATATCTCGAATGCCTAACCTAAAGTAGGAAATGAGAAAAAAAGCAAATTGGGGTGGGGGGTTTAGCTTAGTGGTTCCAGCATCTGCCTGGCAAGCACAAGGTCCCAAATTTGATCCCAAGTAACCACATACCACAATGCCAGGTATGGTAACTCACACCTGTAATCCCACCACTCGGGAGGCAGAGGCAGGAGGATTGCTGTGACTTCAAGGTGAGCCTGGCCTGGGCTACATAGTGAGTTCACGACCAGCCTGAACTACAAAAAAAGACCCTATCTAAAAAAAAAAAAAAAAAAAAGAGCAAACTAACACTAAATAAAGTACGAGGAAGAGAAAAGAGAGCAAAAATTAATAAAACAATAGAAAATGGCAGTGATGAAAATATTCTAAAATTAGACAGCATTAATTGTTTTATAACTGTGAAATACGAAAAACCACTGAAGTGTACATTTTTAAGAAAAAGAACAGCAGCAAGTGCTTTCAAATTCTACAAGATTATTTTCAACCTATACTTCTAAGCACGAATTTCAAGACTAGGGAAATACTGCATGGAAGAACATAGCAGTTGGGCCGGGTTGGGGGAGAATAGTGCCTATCTAACAACTCAGGTGCTTTAATTCCTCAGCTTTTTTTCTTTTTCCTCAGCTTCTACTAGAGAAAGCTAATATTAACTATTTAAAATGTGAAAATTTCAAAAACAACAATATTAGAAGACAACTCAGAAATACAATCTTAACTACCACAAGACATTAAAGGATTATCTCTATGTGAGGTCCACAAATGAACAGAACTGACAAACTTGATTTTTATTTTCTTAACTTTACCCAATTATTTTGAGGAAAGAAATACCATTATATTCTTAAAGAAATTGGCCATTGGTGTCAAAGGGCTGGATTTTACATATCACGGCATTCATTATTTGTATGACCCTGAGCTAATCACTCTTAGTTCCCTCATCAAACTGAAGATAAAACAACTTGTGCTTTTAACTAAGGAGCTGTTATGAGAATCAAAAAAGATAAAGTAAAAGTAGATGGAAAAGTAATGTTTAAAAATGAAAAACTACTTACTCTCTTCATCACATTGCAAATATCCAAATAATTTTAGATTTATAATAGTAACTATTCAGGACTACTGCTAAATTGTCTATTTCTAGGATCTACTTGGATTAGGGACCAAAACAGAAACAGACTCAGGAAATAATTCTGTCATCTGCCAGATAAATGAAGCAATGTGCTTATTATATTACCCTTTACAGTCTAGATTTCTTTCCCTGAGAATGAACTGTCTTCTAGAAATTCTGTGTGTGCTTATCCACGTGTGCCTGGAGGCTGGTTCTTAGAAGTTTACCTTCACAGTCAAATCCTCGTTCCCCAGTGTAACATGAACTTGAATAGGGGGGTAAACACCTTGGTCGGCATGGTGTTCCATAGTTGCTCTCATTGCATTCTGAAATATATTAGAGCTATGTTAAAATAATTTTTAAAAAGAAATTATAATTTTAAAGTATATATGTATTATATGAATTTGTTTTTTTATTTGAAGGAAATATGCTAAAGAATCATGACTTATAACCATATTTAAAGTTATAATTAAAAGTAAACTTCTAAACACTTTTAATAGTACTTAAAGCATTAAAGCCAAAAAAAAATTTTGTCCATTTTACAATTTTAATAATGGGAAAAACTTATTTTGAAGATGTAATTTTGAGCTCTACTTTTTAAGAATCAGACTGTCATAAAATTCTTCAAGAAAAAATTTTTTCCACACAGTAGTTATAGCAATGGGTTTACGCTCGTTTATGCTCATTTCTAACTAAGGATATTTACATTAAAAACTATTTTGACCAATTACCAAAGGATATGAAGTATGCATTGACAACCTACTGTAAGCAGTAAACAATAGCAACATAACACACAGCACTGGAGTAGAAGCAAAGGCTACAAGGGCACAGCTCGGAGTCAGAGCACGTGCCAGCATGCATGAGGCTCTGGGTTCCATCCCTGCACTATTTTTTTTTTTTAAAGCAACTAAAAAAGGCAAAAGTCAGGACTGAATTTAGAAACCAGAGTGTGGCACTGGCACATCACTCAAGACTGAACAAATCTGACAAGGAGTCTGCAGTTTTAAGATCAGGGTCCAGAGGCAAGCCACACTTAGAGGGATTGTGGAAAATATGCTGAACATTATGGAATGTTTTAATTCACCACTACAAGGCATGAGGCCTTTATGTGATTGGAATTTTAAGGAAAAATTAATTTTAACACTTTAAATTCAACTGCTATTTAACCATTTTGATATGTTTTTGTAAGGTGTCAGGTAGATTTCTGCCACATTCATAACTCTTGTTTTTCTGAGATATTCAGTCAGTTTCAGTGTATTTCTCTTTTACGTTGTCAGATGGAAAGCCATCTCTTCTAGTTTGCTGCTGGCTGAAGACATGGTAACTCAAACATGAGAGACTATAGGTTTCTGATTTAGGGCAGCTGTTTTCAACCAAACGAACCTATGTCACTCAACACCCAACCAGCAAGCATCATTGAAGCAGGAAAAACAAATGCTCTCAAAAATACCTATAATTTTATTCAGTTTTCAAAATCTGTTATAAAGGGCAAATATAATACAGAAGTCCTGTAAATCAATATGAATAACTTTCTTGAAAGAAAAAAGGCAGGTTTATTAGTAGGACTCAAAGGTAGAAAGGTGGAAATCACTCTTTTAAATACCTTATTTTACAAAACTTTCAACATAACTTTTTTGAGCACCTATAACTTGCCACTCAGGAAGACCCTGTCTCAAAATAAAAAATAAAGGGCTGGAGACGTGACTCAGAGCAAAGGCCCTGGGTTCAAATCCCACCCACTCCTGTGGGGGCGGTGCTGAGCTCAGCACTCGAATGTCCCCAACCATACTGACAAAAGGCTACTCTGCAGCACCATGGCATGATACAGACATGAAATAGCACCTTTTACAGAAACAGAACGCAGGGGAATACCTGACTCTCCAGGCAATTTCCTATCCTCAGGAAAGGACTGGTAGAGGGTATGTAATACTATTTTACAAACCTTGAAAAGTTCAAACACCATGTGATAGAGATGGGATGGTACATAAACCACTTGTATTGGCTGTCCTGGTGATTTTGCTACAGAGCAGAAGAGAAAAATATGAAAGTACAGAGAGATGTGCATAAAGCATTTTAAGAATAAATTGTGTAGTGATGAAAAGAAAACATTAACTGTGAAGGACAGTATTATTCGGGAAGAACTGCCATACCCTTTCTTCACTGTATTAACGTTTGAACCCCATACTCCCAAACATTTATAACTGACAGACCAGAGGCGGTGGTCATCACTCACAATCTAGCATAACAATTTAAGCAATGCCTCCTCACATTCTTCTCTGTAAGGGTTTGTGAAGGATAACATTTACTTAGGAATCTTTCAAGTGTTAAAGTCTATAAATTCACAGTCTATTCACATTAATACTTTTTTTTTAAAAAATCAATTTCTGCATGTTTCACCTGGATGGAACATCATTTATTTTATTCCAATTAAAAAATATAGCTGGGTATGGTGGCACATGCTTTACAATCCCAGCACTCAAGATGTTGATGTAAGAGGATCACTGTAAGCTCCAGTCCAGCCTAAACTACAGAGAGACCCTGTCTCATAAAAACAAAACGAAAAAATGAAAACTAGCATGAATTTGGGCCGGAGATTTAGTTCAGTGGTTCTGGCGCCTGTCTCGCAAGCGCAAGGTCCTGAGTAACCCGGTAACCACATAGAATGCTGGGCGTGGTGACTCACGCCCACCAGCAATCAATACAGCATACCACAAAACCAGGCGTGGTGCTCATGCCTGTAATCCCAGCACTCGGGAGGCAGAGACAGGAGGATTGCTGAGTTCGCAGCGGCTTGCCTGGGCTACACAGTGAGCTCAGGGCCAGCCTGAACTACAAAGCGAGACCCTGTCTCAAAAAAAAAACTAGCACGAATTTCTCAAGGGATACTATTTCTAATTCAGATGTTTAATAGACCCTATTAGGGTGGGGAAGGCTGGTCTGTGTATATGTAGAATAGGTCTATAGCATAGCAAAGGGAAAGAGACTCATTGTATTTAGGATAATTTAACCAATAAATCAATTCTAATTTGACCAATAAATCAGACTCTCCTCTGAATCAACTTCCTCTAGGGACCACTAACAGGACTACTGGAAACCACCCACTGCAGTTCCTGCTCCCAAACTATCACTTGTGCTCTGTGATTCTTCTTAGCAGTTCTACTTTCAACTGAGTAGTTTTACTGCTCTCCCACTTAAAGTCCAGAATACAGCTGAGTAAAAGCTTCTTTATTTTACTCTTCCCATCACCTTCTTAAAATGTCATGTTAGCTAGGCATGGTGGGGCAAGCCTCTAATCCAAGCACTCTAAGAGGCAGAGGCAGATAACTGTAAATCCAAGCCCAATCTGTGAGGTTTAGCAACTTAGCAAGACCCTGTCCCAAAACTAAAAATAAAAATGGAGGGGGAAAGCCTCAATCTCAAGCACAACAATAAAAAAAAAAAAGGATTATCCTTTTCCAGCTGTCACACTATCAAACCTCAAGGAAAAACAATAAGACTCATCAATCTCCTTTTAAGATCTAAACCCTTTCTGTTCAAAAGGTACTAGTCAGAGCGAAAAGACAATCAAGGAAAAAGATTCTCAAATAGATGAGTATCTTTCTATCCTCTTTTACATCTCCAGTGTTTTCACTTCCTTAACAATAAAAAATACTTAGAAATCCAGAAATAGAAAAAAGGGTGTCTTACATTATTTAAGTATATGCTTAAACAATTTAAAGTGGGTGCAGGGGTGCATGCCTGTAATCCCAGTGCATGGAAGGCCGAGGCAGGAGGAGTGCTATGAGTTTAAGGCCGCTGGGGCTACATTGTGAGCTCAAAACCAGCCTGAACTATACAATGAGACCCTATCTCAAGAAAAAAAAGTCTATTTTCTCAGCATCACTTTTTCCAGAAAATTAAAATTATGTAAAGAATCAGCATTATCAATTAAAAACAAAGAAAATGGAACAGAAAAATATTTTTCATAAAGAATCAAATTAAATTACATACACATGATATATATATTTTTAACATGATTGCTCTCCTTCAGTACTCATGTCCTGTGAAGAAGTTGATGAAAATGTCCTTTTCTATCGAAACAAATCTAAGTTCTCTTACAATTTCTTTTCAGGCAGTCATAATACTAATCACTGAGGAAAAGACATCAAGCTTACCATTTAGTTCTTCAAGTTCTAATTCAGGAGAGTTAATATAATACAAATCACACAGACGCCTAGCATTTTCATAGCCATCTAGTGTGAATCAAAACAAACAAAAAAAGCATTAAATAAACTTACTTTTGCTTCATGTACTGAGACAGAGATAGTAATGACAAATTAAAATTTAAAAATTCCTACAGAAGAAGATATACTTCAATGATCTTAGTTTGAAGCAATTCATTGTAAATATAAGAGGAAGAAACTTAACAGCCTAATAACATGAAAATGCAAGATTATAACTATAAATAAAGGTACCATATGGGAAAAAAATACCATAAGCATGTCAAAAGAAAAACAGCAGGCTAAAGAAAATATTTATATATATATAAATACTGAAAATATATATTTATATATAAAATACTGAAAGACACACTATTTGAAATTTTTTAATTTTTTTTTTTTTTTTGAGACAGGGTCTTGCTTTGCAGTTCAGGCTGGCCCTGAGCTCACTATGTAGCCCAGGCAAGCCTCAAACTCAGCAATCCTCCTGTCTCTGCCTCCCGAGTGCTGGGATTACAGGCGTGAGCCACCACTCCCGGCTGAAATTTTTTAAGGTATCAAAATTTTCAGTGTATTTGAATATTTTTAATTCTAGGAATCTTGCCTTATAAAATATTAGCAAAGATCACCATATATTTAAGGATGTTCACTATAGTATTGTTGGTAATAGAAATGAAAATAAGTATACATCAGTGGAGAAGAGTTTTATATATATTGATACACTCCACATTGTTACTCAAAAATGTGACATCATATTCAAATGTACTGATACAGCAAGATGTCTGTAAACTTGTACAAAGCACCCCATTTTCTAAAAACAAAAAAGGAATAATTTTGTATGAATATATACATGTAGTATAAACAGAAAGAAGTGAAAAAATGCAAACCAAACTTATAAATTATTGCTTAAGAAAAATAAAGTAAGCAAAAAACTACTATAAGACATTAGAAACTGAGGGGACAAATTTTTTAAGTGAACAGATAGATTCCAACAGTAATTCTATCAATAAAACATTCATCTCATACATACTGCATAATTCATGTTGTAACAGGCTTTTCGAACCCATGTATTTGGTCCTTACATTTTATCACATTATACAACAGTACAAATAGTTGCTTCATTTGAAAGAAATAACACTCAACAATTCTGATTTTTGCATCCTTTTAGAAAGGAAAAATATATTTACCTTTAATGACTTCAACTACATCACAGTTTGGATTTATGCTACCAATGTGTTTTCGATGAGATGGACTCCCTTTTCCTCCAAACAATAAAGCTGGCAAAAGATAAAAACACAAAATGATCATTTCCAGATATATTATTTCTCCGGATAGAACAACTATTTTCCTTAAGCATATGTATGTTATTTTACATTCAATAAAAATACCTTCTTTATATGGCAAGCAAAAAAAGTAAAACTAAGTGTTTTCTCCACAGGGAAATTTTCTAAATATATTTAAAATACATCAACTCTTTAGTTAGCTTCCGCTCTGGACTTCAGGACACTTACAGTGCTGATTGAGTAACATTCTAATCGAAATGCGACTCATGTAAAAACGATCCAAAAAGTACTGAACATTCTGGCTGGTGACAGGGTCCACTCCAAAGCTCTCCTTGTATTCAATCACACCCTGGGCCATGGTAGGGATGACGTCATTGTGTCGATTTCGGATCCGTATCACAGTATCTGTAAAGCTAAACACACCTGTCTGTACAAAGAGCCAAATATTTTGGACAAGAGAATTGAATACTACAACATAAGCTCACTCGAGCTTAAAAGAAAAATCCCTAGCTCAATGAAAGAAATATCAGTTCATGTTTTCTGTGCACTTACTTAAATACATTTCATACCTAAAATATTCCAAAAGTGTAAGGACCTCTCAAAACTTTCAAAATTTAATTTTTAGACTCTTAACAATAAGGATACCACATGACAAAATCATAAATATGTTAAGAGTTTTCATGGGCCGGAGGGTTAGCTCAGTGGTTCCGGCGCCTGCCTCACAAGCACAAGTTCCTGAGTTTGATCCCCGGTAACCACATACAATGCTGGGCGTGGAGACTCACGCCCACCAACAATCAATGCCACATGCTACAGTGCCGGACGTGGTGGCTCATGCCTGTAATCCCAGCACTCGGGAGGCAGAGGCAGGAGGATTGCTGAGTTCAAGGCTTGCCTGGGCTACATAGTGAGCTCCGGGCCAGCCTGAACTACAAAGCGAGACCCTGTCTCAAAAAAAAAAAAAGTTTTCTTTAGCCATTCTCAACCAAGGTCATCCGAGCACTCACTGTGAGGATGGCATTCCAGGGACATCCTGTGTAAGGGAAGGCAGAGGGCTGGCTTCTAGGGAAGACATGCTCTGTAAGGAATCAAGACCAGTGAGCAAAAGAAGCCTGTCTTCTTTACTGTGCCTAAGCACCCTTAGAACAAAAAAGTAACAAGAGAATTCAAGTTTCATTCATCCTGTAAGTTTATAAAGAAAAGTATCCATTTTTAGTAATGGATTTTCAAATCATACAGCCTTTCCACTTCTGTAACTAGGAAGACATCAAATGAAAGAGGAAAGAAGTCTTAGTTATGATAAAAGTAGCCAGTCTCCTCACATACCAATCATAATTTGTATTTCAAATCAGTATTTTCCAGGTAGGATCAGCATCCTGAGGACTATTAACTTATTCCTGTGTTTTCACTATTCAAAACACTTTGGAACTCTGACTTTGTAATTACTTTCAAAACTAAACTGTTGAACCAAAATAGAAATAACAAAAAAAATTCCTCACAAAACTTTTCAAAATTCCAGTCCCTCTTTGCTTACTTTATCTCTTTAAAAAAAGAAAACTATGATTATGATGATCATTCTGTGTGTCTGTTCACCTTGTTTTCTAGGTTCAGTTCTGAGTGACTGTTTTCAGAATGTCCTATCACTTCTACTACCTTGACAGAGGATTCTAATATTTACTTTTTTTTCTTTTTTTTTTTTGAGACAGTGTCTTGCTTTTAGTTCAGGCTGGCCCTGAGCTCACTGTGTAGCCCAGGCAAGCCTCGAACTCAGCAATCCTCCCATCTCTGCCTCCCGAATGCTGGGATTTCAAGTGTGAGCACCGGGATCGAATTCAGGACCTTGCACTTGCGAGGCAGGCGCCGGAACCACTGAGCTAAATCTCCAGCCCCCTCTAATATTTACTTTTAAGTAACACTGCTCCAGTCTACGTCCTGTCCTACATCTTGCTGGCTACATGACCTCAAGTCACTCATTCTCTCTGTGCACAAACGCATTCTCTCAGGAGTTATTTTAAGCACTAAATTACATCACTCATGTACAATCTGCTCCACACTTAACCCCAGAGCAAACTTTTGATGTACACTATTTCCAGAGCAAACTCATGTTTAAAAACCAAAGCGTTGCCACTCTCTTTATAGGACAGTCTAACAAATGTGTAACATTCTAAGGACAAGAGGTGATCTTTCTGCTGTGAGCAACCTTCACTGGAATATGTAGGTAACTGCTTGAGGTGACCACTTGGCCTTATCAATTCTAGTATGTTGATTATGAAATTCTATTATGTTATCTGACAGACATTAGTCACAGGCAACAGGTCATGGAAACCCACTGGCATGTTTTTTGGTTTTTTTTGAGATAGGGTCTCACTTTGTAGTTCAGGCTGGCCTTGAGCTTACTATGTAGCCCAGGCAAGCCTCAAACTCAGCAATCCTCCTGCCTCGGCCTCCCAAGTGCTAGGATTACAGGCTTGAGCCACCAAGCCCAGCAACCACTGGCATGTTTATATAGCCCTTCAATGTAACAGAAGAACTGTATTTTAAAACTGGGACTTGAACATTAATAATTTCAACTTGTAGCTTTCTTGAAAAACTGCTAATTTGCACAGTATTTCCATATGGCAATGACTAACAGGAGCTTGAGGGTGGCTACCTGATGGAAGGGGCATATACTCTTCAGGTTTATAGTACAAGTGGCACCGTTGTCACCTCTAGATTCTCAAAGAACATTGCACTTGAACTTTATCTTACAGTAAAAAGGACCATGAAGCATTTATTAAGTACACGTACTACCATTTTGCTCTGAAGTAGTGGGAGCCTAAAAACTAATCAATTTCTCTAATGTGGTTCAATAGCAGATTTAAGCTTAATACATTTACATGGTTATATAAAAAGCTGAAAAGATATAAAAATTCTGTTCAGATAGGGTTAAGCTAAAGTACTCACTCATAAATAGCTTTAGCATCTTCAGCACTTCTGTCCTTAAAATCAAGAAGCTCTTGAAGGCTCTGGATATACCTAAGATGCAAATTAAAAGGATAACTTTGTTCTTTTATATTCTAAAAGTTTAACCCAAGTTCCATCCCTGGTACCACCAAAAAAAAAAAAAAAAAAAAAAAAACCCAAAAAGAAACACACACACACACACACACACACACACACACACACAAGTTTAATATTGTGAAAATCAGTTCAAAAGTTATTTTAAACATTTTATAACTTTAAATTCAGAATATTGCTGCAAATTATGAAGTAGGATTTTTATACCCATTTATATTTAAGCAAAATCTTGGGCAAAAGCCATAGAAGTACATTTTTTTCTTTAAAAATTTACCTCAAGGGCTGAGGATTTAGCTCAGCAGTTCCAGCTCCTGCCTTGCAAGCACAAGGTCCGGAGTTCAATCCCTGAGTTCAATCCCCAGTAACCACATATCACAATGCCAGGTGTGGAGACCCACGCCCACCAGTAATCAGTACCACATACCACAGTGCCAGGCGTGGTTGCTTATGCCTGTAATCCCAGCACTCAGGAGGCAGAGGCAGGAGGATTGCTGAGTTCAAGGCTTGCCTGGGCTACACAGTGAGCTCAAGGGTCAGCCTGAACTACAAAGCAAGACCCTGTCTCAAAAAAAAAAAAAAAAAACCCTCAAATTTGATGTGAGAATTTTAAACTGTTTATCCTATAGTAAATTTTAAACCTTTGAATCCCCACTGTATATTACAGTATAAATACTGCATACATGAGATGTGAATCTGTCACCACTGTATCATGTCGGGCAAATGATTTGTCTCAGTCTCAGTAAAATGAGGAGGCCAGTCCCCCTAGACTAAAAATCTAACTTTAATCTCTCACATTCATGATCCCAGCAGAGGGGGAGGCTAAGGCAGAAGGATCATAGGTTGAGCCATGCCTCCACAACTTAGTGATTTAGCAGGACCCTCTCTCAAGGGGAGGGTAGGGGCTGTGTTTGTAAAAGTTTGTGCTTTAAAACCATAGTTTCAGAAGTTTATGCCAAAGAAGATTTATCTAAAGCCAGAAATCTATCATATGGTTCTTTTAACAGAACTGAATAAAAGTACAAGAATCGTGGAAATGCAGGTATTCAATGTACCTTACAATCTAAGAAACCAAAGCATGACAAAAGAATTATTTTTAAACCATAATCATGTTTGAAAAATGAAAACTTGCCATTCCATTTAAAGTCAGCCCAATAAATGTGTAACATTCTTATGTAACAATACAAGGTAGCAGAGAACAACACAAGGCCAAAAGGCATGACCTTTCTGAAGGTCATGCAGTCAATATAGGGGCTACAGCTAAATATTCCCAAGCATTCAGTTACCTTCCTTAATACTGTTAAGTCTTGCCTGGCTTGTCTGTATGTACTTTAACAACAACCATCCTAAGTTAGTGGGCATCCAGGACCAATGAAAGTCATTTTAAAATCCACAAAGCCCTATGTTGGTTTGGAAGCTATGTCTGAAGCAGTACACCTCCCTGCATTCCAACTCTAGTGGTTCTACTTTAACCTTTAATAATCTTTTCATAGGCAAGAAAAAGTATGCTCTAATATACTTCTAAATACTTATCATGTGGTAGGCAAGACCAGATTTTTAAAAACAGTATACACTATTTATAATTTTAACAAACTGGAAAGAGCTTCCTTGGAAAGCTGTATTTTCTTTTTTATATTCTACCATTTTCCAAAACAGTGTCTCTCCCCTAAGCCACACTTATAATTATTTCATACTTGGACTAGATACCATCTGATTATCACACATATAGCAGTCATACTATATCTTTTGCTCATTTTTTAAATTGCTGTTAGAACAGCTTCTCTTACAAACTGTACCACCTACAGAAGGAAAATTACAGCTCCATGAATCATAATTTGGAAATGGCTCCTGGTAAAATTTTTCCATGTAAGACTTAATTCTGACCACATTCTTTAATTTATAGTACTTAAGAGAATAACAGTTTTTAATGTAACAGCATTAACAACAATAGCAGTAAAAAGGTGCCCACATACAAATGCATACCCTTAAAACCTCTCCTACAATTTGTAGGAAGAGAAATCACAGTTTCTATACTATTCTAGCAACTGTCTTAAATTGGAAAAATATGATCAGTACTGTAGATACCACATGGAACTCCACTGCAATGTAGAATAAACACATACTACAGGAATAGAAGTTTTAACTTTTGAAATTTAAAAAAATATATACTTTAGGGCCGGAGATTTAGCTCAGTGGTTCCGGCACCTGCCTTGGCAAGCGCAGAGTCCCTGGTTCAGTCCCCGGTAACCACATACAACACTACCAGGCGTGGTGACTCACGCCCACCAGCAATCAACACCATATACCACAGTGCCGGGCGTGGTGGCTCACGCCTGTAATCTCAGCACTCGGGAGGCAAAGACAGGAGGATTGCTGAGTTCCAGGCTTGCCTGGGCTACACAGTGAGCTTAGGGCCAGCCTGAACTACAAAGAGAGACCCTGTCTCAAAAACAAAACAAAACAAAAAAATATACTTCAATAAAATACATTCAGTTCATAAAAAATGTTTATAGCCTTTAACATATTTCATCAATCCATGACACTATGGTATAGCAGACACAGATAAATATGGGTCTGAACCCTAACTCCAATACCAATGGTACACTACTGTCTTATGTGAAGGACTTCACCTTCAGGTTCCCCAGTTTCCTCATCTGTAAAATGGAGTTAATGTTACTACAAAGCAGGGTCCTTGAAGAATTATAAGTAATGTATATAAACATCTACCCACCACCAAATAGTAGATATTTTTCTTGTATCAGAATATAGCATCCCTGCAGATTTAGTAACAAATCTTAAATTTGTTTATATTTCTGTGGGAGTAGTAAAGTACAGGACTGCCAGAACAATCCTAGATAACACAAGACTAGCCTATGTACACCTGAGGGTGAATACAAATGTGCGTGCACACACACATACACCACATCAGAGGATTACTGCCATTATCTTTAAATTTCTACTGAAAAGTAAAAGAAACATTCACTTTAACTCTTAGTGAAGTCTACAGTTCCATCAAGACTGTGAACAAGAGACGGGAAGCTCACCAGCTTTGCACCAGTTGAACAGATGGTGTCCTGAGAAGATTATCTGGAAGGAGACTTATTTCTTTCATTATATTTGCCAATCTAACTGGCAGCTCTTGCCGAAGAAACATAAATGAGGTCTTTTCACAAGCATTCACGGAGCCTGAAACCAAACAGTGGGAAGAATAGTTAAACAGAAGTCATAAGGTATCAGAAGCTAAGAAAGAGGGAGCAATACAGGAGAGTTTCTCTACTGATATGACAATAGTGATATGTCCAGCATATGACCAAAGTCATATGAGTGATATGACAAGCTCAATAACCAGAGTGACAATACATGCTCAGCTAGGTGTGTTGGTCAGTCACATATGGTGGTATATGACTATAATCCCAACACTTTGGGAAGCTGAGGCAGGAAGATCACAAATTGCCACCTGAGCAACTTAGACCCTAAAACTAAAAAATTTAACAAAGGGTGGGAACTGGGATATAACTCAATGCAGAAGAACTGGGTTCAATCCCCAGTAATACAAGGAAAAATCTTTTCAGACTCTCCTGTTTCCCTTGCTTCCGTCCTTACCAACTACCTTAGAACTAAGATGACTTGAACATGTCTGAGTAAGGCTCAGGTCCCTGAAAAAGCCTATCCTACAGATCCTGTTGCTACTATCATTAAGAAAAGTCTGTTTCCTAACATTGGTTTATAAAAAGTGAATGCCTACCTAGGACATAGAGAAACTCTCACCTGTGCAGAGGAGGATTCACCATGTAACTCCATTAATACTGATTTCCAAGAGCAAAGAATAAGTGCAGGGAAAAGCTTTCAGCCAACAGAAAGCGAAAAAACACCAATGCCTGTTCTTCAACCACTTTCAAGTAATACCTATTCAACTATCCTGTTGTTAAAAAGGCACCCGCCCCTTTCTCCACCCAGAATCAGTTATGCAGACAGATGGAAGAAGCCCACAGCAGTTCACTTAAAACTAAACAGTCATATTATTGCAGCAACTCATGTTAGACTAATTCAGTCTTGTTGCTTACCAGAGACAATCTTAGCAAAAATTAGACTACAGGTGGAGGAATTACAGCAATAAAGAAAAACATCCTCTGGAGAAAGTTTAATGACATGCTTATGAGCAAGGTTAAATTCTGCCCTTCCCCACACCACAATCATTTTAAAGTAAAAGCAAAATCAAGGCTGAAAAACATAAAAGCAAAAAA